>OVBA01000202.1:26736-52268 GCA_900406435.1 Lepidium aucheri
TCCCCCCCCCCCCATTTACTCATAATTAGTGTTTGGCACCATTTTGGCTTCTGGTAAATTTCTATAAATATCGTGCTTCTTCTCCTTTAACAACTCACTTTTCATCTCTGCAACCTCTCTCAGCAACTTCTGAATTTGCTTCTTACTTTCTTCCAACTTCAAGTTTTTTTCTCAAATTTTTCTTAACTATTCTTCAAAAGATGGGTCTTGATGATTTCAAACTCCCAAATGTTGAAGCTGGTGTGAAATTCGCGCTTGATGGGTTGAACGCTCGGCCTTCTAAAGGACCTTATAGGGTTTTTAGACCCACTACTGCACCATTTCAAGATATCGTGGAAGTCCCTTCTAAGTCTGGTCGCGGAAATTTGTGACCTGCAAAAAAGGCAAGAGCCGATCCGCTGATGAGGATTCATTCTCCCTGAAGAACCGATAGGAGTGGTTTTGTAGGTGCTTCTCATGGGAGGAGTAGGGGTGTTCTCAACTTCCGTTTTGACCACAACCATACCGATCCTCACTCGATTCTTGAATTCCGGACAGAGTATGCTGACTGAATGACTCAAATTAGGACTCCACTGAAGCACTTCCCCTCCCCGGATCAGATGAAGAACCCCGAGGAGTATGAAGAGGCTGCCTACTTGCTATTCCGGGTTTATATTATCTTCTGAATGTTGCTTCATATTATTAGATTGCTTTGTTTCCTGACTTCCATTTTTCCAATGTATTTGCAGTTTATTCCTTACTTGAACAATATTATGCTAGAACATGAGAGATCCATTGCCAACCCGGCGAGCACTTCTCGGAGGAACCCGTCTTCCGCTACCCGAGTTACTCTGGACTACCTCGAAGTGGTGGAGACTCAGTCTAAGCTTTCTGCTGTCGGAGAGGAGCTCGCTCGTGCCAAGGACAAGTTGAGGCTGGAGCGTAAAAACATCCTCAAATTGGTGGAACAGAATACGGCTTTGTCGCAGTCGCTTGACTGTGCCGACTCTGATCAACGTGTCGCATTCAAATCTGCTGAGAAAGTTGGCGACGAGGCTCAAAAATTGCAAGCCGAGTAGGACTCCATTAAAGAGAATTTTGATTCTTGACTTCATCAAGCCTTGACTGTTGAGAATTCAAAGGTCTTCAAGGTCCTCCGTGATCAACTGTCTGACCATTTTTCCCGAATTGCTGCTCACTTTAGCGACCTAGATAGGAACCTTGATGGTCGTTTGTCTTACGTCCAATATCTTGGATCGATGAACGTTCTCTAATGTTTATCTGCTAGGGGAGTCAACATCCCTCCTGAGGTCACCGCCTTCATGACCGCTAAAATGGACGAGTTTAAGAGACTCGTCAATAGGGAGAGCTTGACGCCGCTTCTTCGGGAAGACTTGGTCGTCCTTATTTTTGAGGTGGTGAGACTTCCAACGCTGGTGCAAAAGCGCCGCAATTTTTCTATGTTTTGTCGTAGTCTTTACTTTTGTACATGCGGCTTGGCTTTTGACAATTGCATATATTTCTTTGTAATCGGTACTTTTGTTTGTGAGTATTTTTCCTGTATAAATAAAACATCATTGGTTGTTATGAAGTACGACATTCGACTATGACTTGTATAATGAAAATTCATCAAACGAATGACTTGTTATTTTACGAATTCTAGTTCCCGAAATATTTTTCTTGTCTTTGCCCATTAAGTCAAGTTTCTTCCCGAGTTAGAGAGTTTGATCTTGTTTTAGTTTAGGAAGAGAATTTCATTATGTGGCTTTTAAAGCCGAGGTTTTAAGATCCATTGTAAGTTTTATGAAGTTCAAACTTGGAAAGTGTTTTCGTAAAACTTTGTTTGAAGAATTTATGACTATCTGTACAGAATTAATTTTCTGTCTTTGTTGAGATTCTTATCTCATAAAAACTCTATACAAAGCTATGCTTTGTCTTTGAGCGAGAATTGATCTCGCTATTTTGTACGAAACTATATTTTGTCGTTTTATGAGAATTTAATCTCGACAAATATAGCTTTGTCTTTTGGTGAGAATGGATTTCGTAACTATGTAAGAATGTTTTGTCGTTTCATGAGAATTTAATCTCGGCAAATCTGTACAAAGCTATGCTTTGTCTTTTGACGTGAATTGATATCGTAATTTTGTACGAAACTATATTTTGTCATTTTGTGAGATTTTAATCTTGAAAGATCTGGACAAAGCTATGCTTTATCTTTTGGTGAGAACTAGGTTCTTGTCAATGTTATGAGAACTTGGTCTCGTAACAGTAAAAAACTGCTTTTAGATTTGAATTAGGAGTAAGAATTAGATTCTTGTTCAAATTTTTCGAGGCTGTACTCGGTGAGTTTTTAGACTCGGCTTAAAGATAAGGGTTATGCCCTTATAAGCGTTTCTCAAGATTAGACTCGGTGAAGTTTTGAGACTGAGCTCGAAAAAGTTTTTCGAGATTGAGCTCGGCAAGAGTTTAAGATTCCTATGAAGATAAGAACTTGCATTCTTATAGGTGGTTTCTCAAGATTAGGGTGTAACCCATTTTTTTGTTCTTTAACCCGACTAGGGGCTTATAAAATTTTTATATAGTTCTATGTGGATCCAAAAGCTACCTACATACACCGAAAGGATCAAGCCAAGACGTAGTTCACAGTTCATAATTAAGTAAATAGAGATGCGTCAAGTAATGCATCTAATTAGCGAGTTGGCAACCTTTAGTAATAGTATCATTTCAAGTTGATGGAGTTCCAACTTCGAGGAATTATTGCTCCATCCATAGTAGGGATCTTGTAAACTCCTAGCTTTACGACTTTGTACATGATGTACGATCCTTCCCAATTTGCGCCAAGCTTCCCAGTATTAAGTTCAGCCGTGTTTTTAATTACTTTTCAAAGTACGAGATCTCCTACTACAAAGTTTCAGCATACTTTCTTATTCTAGTACTTTGCAGCTTATTGATAGTTTTGTACTCGAAGAAGTGCCTCATCAAGTTCTTTTTCCAAGTCGTCAACACCATCCAACTCAGATGCCCAACTTTCCTTCCTTTCCGAAAGCCGTTTCTTCAGACCGTCGAGAATCTATTTATTTGTGGCCTCTGTTTGACCATTTCCTTGTGGGTTTTGAGGTGTTGACTTGCTTACTTAGATATTTCATTCAGCGCAAAAGTTGGTGCACTTCGCCGAGATGAATTGCGATCCTTTGTCTGTCACGATCTCGTAAGGTAGACCATGTTGGCAGATGATATTCTTTCATACAAATAACTTAATACTGGGAAGCCTCTGCCTCAATCCACTTTGAGAAATAATTTGTCATGTCAAGCATGAATCTCTTTTGCCGTGATGATGGTAATGGTCCGACTATATCCATTGCCCATCGCATAAATGGATAACGCATGATTTCAGAGGTTAGAACCTTGGTTGGAGCATAGATGATGTGCCTGTGTTGCTGACATCTGTCAAATTTAGCGGTGTATCGAGCATAATCCTTTGCCCTAGTCGGCCAATAGTAGTCGAGTGTTCTAATTTTTTTAAACGAGTGTTCTTCCACTATTGTGATTATCACTAGCTTTATCATGGGTCTTCTTGATGATCTCATCAATCTAGTTGCTGTGAACGCAAGTAGTAATACTCTGTTCGTACTCCTTCGATAAAGTTTTTTGCCGACTTGGGCGTAAAAGGTACACTTGGCTTTTAAACGGTGAGCTGCCCATCTATCCTCTAGCGTTTCACCGTCAAGGATGTATGTGAGAAACTCGTCTCGTCAATCTATCCTTGGTTTTTGGATCTTTTTGGCGTCTGCCATCTCGATATCTGACTCGTCCTAAATGTCGTTTATTACCAAGACGAGTTCGAGATCTCCTTTTGGTAAGCTTAGGCTTGGTCAATCTGTACTTTTCATTGGTATTATACGTCTCTGAACTGGGTCCGTTGTTGATGCGAGAGCTGTTCTAGCGTCGGTAGAGGTGTTCTTGGATCTAGAGATTTTATTGATCTTGAATCTCAAATCCTTGATCAACTCTTTAACGACTTTGAGATAAGCTTCCATTCGATCATTCTTTGTATTGTACCCCCTATTAACCTGGTCAACGACTAGCTGGGAGTCACAATAGCAATCAATGTCGGTTGCTCCAACTTCCTTCGCCAACTTTACTCCTGCGATCAATGCTTTGTACTCAGCTTTGTTTTTGGACGCCAGAAATACGAGTCGGAATGACTACTCTAGAACTTCTCCCATAGGACTCTCTAGTCGGATACCGACTCCTGAGATGTACTGTGATGAAGATCCATCTACGTAATTCTTCCATGTTTGAGGAGCTTTGGTTGACTCTAGAGGCTCTAGATCACGGGATAACTCAATTATGAAGTTGGCTAAAACTTGAGAATTTATGCTTGTACTTCCTTTGAACTCGATGTCGTATTTGCTCAACTCAATCCCCCACTCGGTCATTTGCCTCAATTGTTTGGACTATGCAATATTGTTTGTAATGGATGATTTGTTAATACTATAATGGTATTAGACTAGAAGTAAAGTCGTAACTTCCTTGCTAAAGTAACTACTATTACCGCGAGTTTCTTTATAGTTGGATATCTGGACTCGGCTCTGTCCAATGACTTACTGATATAAAAGATTGGGTACTGAGCTCTGATGTCATCTCGAACTACTACACCACTTACTGTTGACGTAGAAACTGTAATGTATAAGTCAAATGGTCTCCATTTTCTGGTTTCACGAGGATTGGCGATGTTGAAAGGTACTCTTTCAACTCGGAAAATATCTTTTCACAAGTCTTATCCCACTTGAACTCCTTGTTTCCACGCAGCAAATTGTAGAATGGGAGACATTTGTCTGTTGAACGTGATATGAAACGGTTTAAGGCTGCTATATGACCTGTCAGCCTTTGTACTTCGCGTTTATTCTTTGGAGAAGGCAACTCTTGGATTGCCATAACTTGTTTTGGGTTAGCTTCTATTCCTCTTTGAGTAACTATGTATCCAAGGAATTCTCCTCGGGTAACCCCAAAAGTGCATTTTGCCGGGTTGAGCTTCATCTGATACTCGCTCAATGTTTAGAAGCAACGAGCTAAGTGATCGACATGGTCTTTTGCCTTTAACAACTTTACCAGCATGTTGTCTATGTATACTTCCATTGTTTTCCCGAGTTGATCGGCAAACATCTTGGTCACTAACCGCTGAGAGGTTGCTCCCCCGTTCTTTAACCCAAATGGCATGACTTTGTAGCAATAAGTTCCTCTCTCTATGATGAACTAGGTTTTCTCCATGTTATCAGGGTGCATCCAAATCTGGTTGTTCAAGTCGGTAAAGTCAACATGTTCAAGTCGGTAAAGTCAACATGTACTCGCCACTTTCCATTCTTTTTCAGAACGACTACCGGGTTGGCTAGCCACTCAAGGTATTGAACTTCAGCGATGGACGTTGATTACGATTTTTGTTCTTTCTGGTCTGAACTTCCTTCGCTTTTGCTTGATTGGCTTGTATGTCAGATCGACATTCAGCCTCTAACTCGCAATTGCCAGATTGATTCCAGGCATATCATTTGCTGTCCACACCAATGTTGTCACATTTTTTCCAGTAGTTGAATCAACTTTTCTTTGATCGGTTTACTCAAATCAACCCCAATATTTACGCATTTTAATGAATCCATCAAATCGATATTGACATGGTTCAGATAACATTCTACTTCGTACTGATGCATTGATCATACCCGATTTGTTCCACAACTTTAACTCGGCAACAAAGAAAGTTCTAGACATCTTCTGATCTTCTTTAAACGTGTAGACTCCTTCATTTGTTGAGATTTTAACACATTGATGATGGCTGGATGGAACAACCTTAATTGTGTGTATCCATGGTGTTCCCAGGATCATGTTGTAGATTGGCGCATTGTCTACAACGAGTAACATGATCCATCTTATGATTCCGGCAACTCGGGCCGCTAGTTTTAGTGTTCTGATTGCATTGATTGTACGTCCATCAAACGCGGTCAAAGTCTTGTCCACAAGTTTGAGTTGAACGTCTGGTAGTGCCATTTTGTCCAAAGTCTCCATGAATATTAGATCCACTGAACTCCCACTGTCGATAAGAATTTGCGAACATCATAGTCTTCAACTCGGAGTTTGACGACTATGGGGTCATTATGCGGAAAACTAACTCCTTGAACATCCTCAGTCGTGAATGTTAATGCTGAGTCTACTACACGCATATTCTCCCCTAGGGGTTCCTTGTTGACTGAAGCAACAATTCTCTGTTTGTATTTCTTGATCAAACAGATGGTGTCGTCACAGAACTATAATACACCCATGATTACATCGACAACAACTCGTGGGTTGCTAGATTCGAAATTGTCCCCGACAGGATTTTGTCGCTTAGCTACTTCCGAAGTGTTGCCTATCAGGTTTACTAACTTGAAAGTGGCTTCTCGCAACTTGGCTTCTTTGCACTTTTCTTCTTCGGAAACCTCCTATTTTCCTTTACTGAATTTCACAGCAAGGAATTCTTGCAGCTGTTTGCACTTTGATTAATCCACTTTCTTGTGAAAATTGCAATACTTGTTTCGGTTGTAGGTGTTATTGAATGGCCTACCACGGGGGCTGCTATTCTCCCTGACTTGAAAAGCTGTTACCAAGTTTGCTTTTCCTCTGATGTGTTTTCTCGGCTCATAGTGCACTTCTCTCGGCTCTTTCGATGCCGAGTTACGCTGCGTATCTTGGTTCTGCGAGAGGATTTTCTTTTCCTCCACATAGTCTATGTGCCTTGCTGCTCTACAAAGAGTGTTCGAGATTGTGTTGGGCCAATTTACAAAAAGGTCTCGTTTGAGAGCTCAGTCAATACCATTCCAAAGGGCCTCAATGGCTATATTGTTATTGACTTTAGCTTTTTTTAGGATCTTCTTGAAGCGCCCGAGGTAAGACTTCAGGGGCTCGTCAAAATTTGGCTTAAGGATCTCAACTCGGCTGTTGAGGTATCCTGATTGACGAATAAAGTATATTACTTCATAAACAACTCAGTGAGTTGGTTGAAGCTTTCAATTGATCCAGCTGGCAACTTGGTGAACCATACCAAAGCGTCACCAGTCAAACTCTCGGTGAAGTGCTGGCAGTAGGTTACGTCTTCGTTATCCAAGGTGTAGTTTGTCATGTTCATCATGATGTTGAAGGTGCTAATGAACTCTACAAGATCTATGTTCCCATTGTCAGAACGACATCAAAGCCGCAACCCTTCTCAATCTCAGTGCAAACAGCAAGTTTTGAGCTACAGCTATGATTCTTCTTATCTCAGGTGCTGAGCTGGTAGCTTGATGGAATTTCGACTTCATGTCGTCCATCATCTTCAACACGGTTGCATCATCTAAAGTTGATGGGCCATGCTGTCCAAGCATGCTTTGCGCCATAGAGTGATCTTGTACAAGGTGTTCACTGGCTGTAGACTCGGTATTCCTCCGAATAAGTTCCTCTGGACACTGGCCAATGCTTCTCCGTACAACCTATTGACCTGTGTAACTGGGAGACAACTTCCATTCAAGCGAGATTCGAGTCTGTTAAATCTCTCTATGTTTCTTTGATTGGAAGCCTCGTGGTGTGCGATCAGGTTGTGCACTAGGGTTCCAAGTGACGGTGATCCCGGAGGCGGTGGCGGAAGATCAGTATCTTCACGAGCTACTTCATGTTTCTCCTCCTGAGTCTGAGGTTAATTCAAATTTGAACCGTTTGTTAGGTCAACGTGCTCTTGAGGGTGAGATTCCTTCCGTTCCGGTGAACTGACGGTGACTTCGCCTTGAACTATCCTTTTTTCCTTAGAACTTTCTCTTGCTTGTGTGAAGATGTCCTTTGATATCTTCCCCACCGAGAACGCCAACTATTGGAGCCGGGTCTAGCACAAACAGTACTAGAATCCAAGGTTCGTGATCAAAAGAGTGGGAGAGAATGGGCAAAGACACTTGTGAGTTGGATTAAAGCAAGAGTAGTTAACTTAAACAAGTAAAGATGATTGCCGACAAGGATGTTCTTATTAGCTTGAGGTATGTGAAAAAGCCGATCTTTTTTCCAAAGGATTACGCTCTATTTATATGTCATATAGGCGGTTACATGTGGAGAAAATAAAGGAAGATTTACAATTGTGTTGATAAGATTGAATCTGGTAAGATTCATGCCAGATTTATGGAAATTTTCCATCTCGGAATTGGAAAATTTCGATTTCTTTGTTTTGCTGACGTGTCATCCGGCTTCTCTTCAAGTTCGGAGAACTTTCTGAGATGAGACTTTCCCGAGTTGATGATGATATCCGAGTTGAAGCCATGATGCTTTCGACTAGTTTTCTCTTTGGTATTTGACCCGTTGTTTTCCGTGGACCGAAGTAGAATCTCGGATCCACTTCCAACAATATTTGATTTCTTTTTGTTTCCTTCATGGTTTGATTTGTATATATATATATATATATAAATTTATTAATTATATTCATATTTGATATATTAAAAATTAATTTATAATCATGATCGGTGTTGTATACAAAATATATTTATTGATCTCAGTTGATTTAAATTTTTGATTCATAACAATTTTCACATATAAGCTTTTGATTCATGTCATTTAGGCCCTTTCACCCATATTCACGTAGGTTTTTAGACTCGTATTTATTTAAGTTTTCATTCCTACGTTTGTTTAGTATTTTAAACTTGTAGATTCATGTTCATTTAGGTAAATATAAGTCATGTGTTCATTTAAGCATTTAATCTTATATTTAAAAATTATTGTAATATATTAATTTTAAATATATTTATGAAAATAATTGTAATAGCTTTCAAATTTAATGTTTGTAACATTTAACTTTTTATGTTCTTTGAATTTCATCATTAATAATTTTGTGTATATTAAAAATGAAGTTACATGGAGTAGTTTTCATCATGATTATATATTGAGAAGGTCAGAAATTATAATTAATATTTTTCTATGGACAATAAAGTCGAGTAGTCGATTATTAGAAGCTCAATATTGAAGATTTCAAATTTCAAAGTAAAATATTTAGAAGATTTAGAATTATTTACAATTATAACATTTTATTGATTAGTCGAGTATCAACTTAATAACATAAATAAATAAGTGTATTTAAAATATGAGGAATTACTAAAAATACCCCTTTCGAAATGCCATTTTTCAGAATATACCCCATGATAACCATTTTTCTGTCTCAATTTTCAAAGGAAAAGGTAGGTTTTGAAAAAAATACATGCCAATAGGAGTATTTTTAAAAATTCTCTTAAAATATTATATATAGACATTTTTTATATATATGTAGTTTCCTATAGTTAAAAATATTATATATATATATGTGGTCAATTATGTAGATATATTTTATATATTTTATTCAATATATAGATTGTATTTTACTTTTATTATTTTAGTTTAAAATACTTTTCTTAATAGATAAATATTTTGTTTGTATTTTGAATCTATTTTACATATTTTTTTAATTTGAACTATATTAGATATAAGATTTATATTATAGTATGTAAACTTATAATATTTTAATTTGTTAGTATTTTTAATAGATTAATAATATTTTGTTTGTATTAATATATTATGATTTTTACCTTATAATAATGAATATATAGACTTGTTTTCATGAAATAAAAGAGCCTATTATAATAAAGAAAAATTATTAAAAATACCTTTTTTGAAATATCCCTTTTCAAAACATACCGCCTAATGACCATTTTTCTTTCCTAATTTTTAAAAGAAATGGTAGGTTTTGAAAATGGTACATGCCATTAAGGATATTTTTGAAAATCTCTTATAATAAATATGCTTAAATAAAATAATAGAACTTATTACAATAAAACTAATGAATTAAAACAAACTATTTTTAAAAATTTTGTCTTATCAAAACATAAGAAAAATTAAGTAGTTGAAAATATCAACAAATTAAAAAAATGAGACCTATATTTTGAATTTAACTCAGTATATACTAATCAATTATCGAACGTCTTATAATAAAATTATTTTAAATTAAAACATACTAATTTGTTAAAATAGGTCTTATCAAAATAAACGGACAAATTAAGTAGTTAAAAAATCGACCAATTAAAATAAATCAAAGAATTAAAAATTATTTTTATTGCTATATAAAAATTGGATATTAATGCTATAATTTTATTATATGCGGATATAAAATCTTTATTATATTATTACAAAGATACAGAAAATCTTATTGTTACGATTTTATAAAAATAGAGATTTTATTTTACATTATGTGTACTTGATTCTCATTTTTGCTAGTAGATATATTTTAAATATTCTATAAACTATAGACTCCTCTTTGTTTTGTTTATCATTGATGTAAAATCTTTTAAATAAATTTATCATTGATGTAAAATCTTATAAATTAAAGTTTATGAATATTAATATTTTGATGTTATCTACATATATTAAAATATATTTTACTCTTTTTTTTAATAGGTTTTGTTTGGTAAGATTCGATTTTGTTTTATTTTTACTAACAATAAACCACAAAACAGAGAAAATTGATATCTCCGTGGGTTCTATCCTCTATGGACACCTCACACGTAGGTTAAACAATTACGGTTTAGTAATATTGACTTTATAAATATAGAATGTGAATCAAACAGAATCAATTTCTCTCTAAACTCTCATGATAAAAATCAGTTCACGTCATATTCGGAGACGCCAGCTTTTACTCGCCGATTTTGCTCTCTTCAGATTCTCTCCCTTCTTTCCATTTAATCTTCTCCTCTCTCTCTTTCATTGTGTAATTCAGATCTGATTTAGCGATGGAGGTCGAACGATCGAAGAAAGACGACGATCTCAACAATCCGACGATGACGAGAGATGGATCTAGCGAAGAAGAAGCCTCCGTCGAGAGAATTTTCCAAGAGAGCAACGAGGTTCCTCCGCCGTGGCAAAATCAGCTCACGATTAGAGCTCTGATCGTCAGTTTTGTTCTCTCGATTCTTTTCACCTTCGTCGTTATGAAGCTAAATCTAACCACCGGAATTATCCCGTCGCTTAATATCTCCGCTGGTTTACTCGGTTTCTTCTTCGTTAAAACTTGGACGAAGGTTCTTAACAAAGCCGGAGTTCTTAAACAGCCGTTTACACGGCAAGAGAACACCGTGATTCAGACTTGCGTCGTTGCTTCCTCCGGCATCGCTTTTAGCGGTACGTATTTTTTTTCCTTTTTCCTCATATTTACATAAATTTATTGATTAATCAGTGCAGTTATCATGAAATTGATAGATTTGATTAGGTGAATAATTTAAAAAATCTGGTGGAATTTAATTTAGTTTTGATGTGAACGCGTCAATGGAATCGTAACAACTCACTCGTGTCGCTATCTTTAGTTTACCTTTTACGGCGAAAGAAACTGAGATCTTATGGATAATGACAGATTCTAGTTTTGACGTCCAAAAATAAAATTAAAATTAAATAAATTACATGTTAAGATTATGGAGTATATTCGAATATATATTTTTAAATATAAATCCTCTAAGGGTTTTATGATTAAATAAATAAATAAAGTATTATACTACATGGTCTTCGTCTAATGATTATCTCGTTTGTCAGATAAGTCAGCTGCTCTTATCATTAGATAAACATATGCATAGAATTTATTCACATTATATATCCTATATAATAGTGCATATAATTATTAGATTTCTTTATGCATAGAATCACCATGATTATATAAACTTCATTGATATTTAAAACTTTTTAGAAAAGATTTTTGAATGAAAAGATTCAAACAATTAATTTTTTAAAATCCTCGAAAACTCATTTTGTTTTGTTTTTAGTTGGTAAAATTCGAGTATTTTAATTTTAAAACATCTTTCATCATCCATAAAATACTTTTAATGATGAAAAAATATAGATTTTTTAAAATAAAATTTGGAGATTAATCTGGGTTTAATGTTTAAGATAATTATTATATATATAAAATCAGAATAGATTTATGAAATATATTAGTTAGATATATGATATATAGGCAACAATCAAAATGTTAAAGCCTAGGTCGAGAACAAAAACGTATGGGTTTACATTGTTTTAGAGCAAGGTTTTGGACTTTTCATAATCAAAAACTAGTATTATTTGATTTTTTTGTGGGAAGATAAGAAACCTATTTTATACTCTGTGATGTAGATAGAAACATGTCGACGTAGTGAGATTCGTATTAAGTCTTAGTCAATCTTGTTTAGCATATGATTACAGATTACGGCACTTTATTAGGAAGTTCAACTAGTTATTTAGCTGTTATTATCTGGAAACTCACGTTAAGAAATTAAAAAAAAAATAGTGAAGACTAAATTCACCATATGTTGACTTGTCACTTGCATGGATCGGATTGACAACCTTTTTTTAATAGTAATGCTTAAAGTGAGAGAATCCTAATATTTTAGTGAATAATTGTGAGTCTCATATTTTCAAATAATTTTATTCTCTTGCACGCAAAATTTAATATTTTATTGGAACTAGTTTCGAGAGTGAAACAAACATCACCACTTGAATGTGAACAAGCAAGCGTACTTCAAAAAAAACACGCATCCTCAATGTGCATGGAGATTTGTTTTCAAAGAAATCCACTGATTTTGACTCTCATGTGATTTGTTCTGATGTCATATTATTTAATAAGAGTTGACTTGCTATGTGTACCATGTGTGTCAGTGTCAATTGGGAACATATAGTTGGCACATAACCTCTAATTTCCAACTTAATCAATACGCTTAGACGACTAATTAAGTAGAAGAATATTCACTTTGGATGGTTAACTTTACCCTACTAGTTGTGAAATGTGATATTGATCAAGATTATAAGATTATTAGTCAACGTTGCTTGTTTGGTTGACTTGCTGATCGTGGGTGTGTGTGTTTGAACAGGTGGTTTCGGAAGTTATCTGTTTGGGATGAGTACTATTGTTGCTAAACAATCGGCAGAAGCCAATTCTGCTATGAATATAAAGAATCCCCATTTGGGTTGGATGATTGGATTTCTCTTTGTTGTTAGCTTTCTTGGTCTTTTCTCTGTTGTCCCTCTTCGAAAGATCATGATCGTTGACTTCAAATTGACATATCCTAGTGGCACTGCCACTGCCCATCTCATCAACAGCTTCCATACACCTCAAGGTGCCAAACTCGCAAAGTAAGAATCTTTACCCATCAAATTTATCTCTGTATATGATATTCTCTTTTCAAATGATTTGATCCTTTTCTTCTCAATACCACAACACAGGAAGCAAGTCAGAGCATTGGGGAAGTTCTTTTCATTCAGTTTTTTGTGGGGTTTCTTTCAATGGTTCTTTACTTCCGGTGACGACTGTGGTTTTGCCAATTTTCCAACATTTGGTCTCAAAGCCTATGAAAACAAGTTCTACTTTGATTTCTCGGCTACATATGTCGGTGTTGGAATGATTTGCCCATATCTCATCAATGTATCTCTTCTCGTCGGATCAATACTCTCATGGGGTGTTATGTGGCCTCTCATTGATGCCCAAAAAGGCAAATGGTATTCTGCTGATCTTGGTTCAAGCAGCCTCCACGGTCTTCAAGGCTACAAGGTATTGTGTCCTTCTTTTTATCTCCCTCTATTTCATTACGTAAGAGATAACAGTCTTGAATTGTGTTTGATGCTCTCAGGTGTTTATAGCCATAGCTATGATCCTCGGTGATGGACTCTACAACTTCGTCAAAGTCTTAGGCCGTACTATCGTTGGTCTATACAAGCAATTCAAGAACAGAGATGTTCTTCCCGTCAACGACCGTTCATCATCAACCACTGTAACCATTTCTTACGACGACAAAAGAAGAACAGAGATTTTCCTCAAAGATAGAATCCCATCATGGTTCGCTGTAACCGGTTACGTAGTCATGGCTATTGTCTCAATCATCACAGTTCCACACATCTTCCATCAGCTCAAATGGTACCACATTTTGACCATGTACATAATCGCCCCTGTCTTAGCCTTCTGCAACGCCTACGGTTGTGGACTCACTGACTGGTCCTTAGCTTCCACTTACGGCAAACTCGCCATATTCACTATAGGAGCCTGGGCCGGTGCAGCCAACGGAGGTGTCTTAGCCGGACTCGCTGCTTGTGGTGTCATGATGAACATCGTCTCCACTGCTTCTGACCTTATGCAAGATTTCAAAACCGGTTACATGACATTAGCCTCACCGAGATCAATGTTCTTGAGCCAAGCGATTGGAACAGCTATGGGCTGTGTGATCTCTCCTTGCGTCTTTTGGCTATTCTACAAAGCCTTCCCTGACTTTGGCCAAACCGGGACCGCCTATCCTGCACCCTACGCCTTAGTCTACAGAAACATGTCAATACTTGGTGTAGAAGGATTCTCTGCTTTACCCAAACACTGCCTCATGCTCTGCTACATATTCTTCGCGGCAGCAGTAATTGTAAACGGTGTAAGAGATGTTGTAGGGCCAAAATGGGCTCGGTTTATCCCGCTCCCAATGGCCATGGCTATACCGTTTTACATCGGAGGTTACTTCACAATTGATATGTGTGTGGGAAGTCTGATATTGTTCATATGGAGGAGACTAAATAAACCAAAAGCCGATGCTTACTCTTCAGCCGTTGCTTCAGGTTTGATATGTGGTGAAGGCATTTGGACATTACCAAGCTCAATACTTGCCTTGGCTGGTGTTAAACCTCCTATTTGCATGAAGTTCTTGTCCAGTTCTACCAATCTTAAGGTTGATTCCTTCTTAAACCCATCTTAAACATTCTCTTTCTAATTTGTTCTTTATAGATCACGCTTTGTTTATTTTCTACGTTTTTCTGTCTAGTTTTAATCTGCTTTTATTTCTACTCAAATGTGAAAAGAAGAATGAATGAATGGATTATCTTTCTTGTTCTTTTTTTCTCTTACTATTAATATGTTCTTCCAATACTGAAATTAGTAATTCCTTTTAAATCAAACACTTTAATCTCCTCTTCATTGTCTCTGAAGTAGATAGAAATTTGTAAGCATCCATAAAACTACGTAACAAAAATATAAAATCATGTGTTCCTTTCCATGATAAACACATAAATCTCCCAAAGATTTAACCTCTACCCACTTTTCCAATTCAATATCAATCTCAAAAACTTGAAAACCCACGGTTTTATTGGAATAGTCTTTTTCATTACCATGACAATGTAACATGCATCACAGCAGTGGACTAAATTGTTGACTCCAAAATGATTAGAAGTAATTGTTGACTCTAATGACGATCCATACTCGTAAATTTCAAACAAACAACAAATACACCATATGCATGAGGCAGAAGCCAATTCATTATGACATATAATGTCACAGAATGTACCATCTTCTTGTTGTAAAATTCTCCATTCATCTATACTTCCAATAAAAACAAATTCCTCAAATCTCAGTGTTTGTTAGTCAGAATATCTTTTTCTGAATTGTTCCGGACTATTAATCTTATTTATTATCATAAATTAAAACTAAATGCAAAATATTTTACCTAAATTTTCAAATTTAATACTTGCACACAAATTGTACATGCAGTTTGAATCTTTAAACCGTTCTAAGTTACTCTGTTCGTTTGAAAAAATATTACAATTCTCGATATAATATGCTAAATTAAAATAATATAATAGAAATATAAATATGTTTGATTTGTTGGTCAGCGAGAAAATAACTACAATCATTTGTGAAAAACCAACTTTAAAACATAGCTAGAAGTAGAACTATGTCATTCTTACTATGTCTATTGGCATGATACTCTTTATTCTTCTGGGGTAATCTATGAATTATTCAGTTTCAATAAATATCTTGTAGAAAAAAATAGAATCTTCAGATTTGACCCAAAAAAAAAAAATCTTTAGAAATATCAAAGAAAAATTTATTAGACAAATGATTATCTGTTATAATCTTAATTGTTTTCCAATATTTCTCATTGTTTTCTTAATTTTTTTCTAAAATATATCATTGTTTTGAATGTTCACTAACTTAACAAATCTATAGGCATTATAGAGTTGGGTTAGATTTATTTTTTTCCATTGAACTATTCTAAACTCAGCGTGGTAAAATAAACTTTCGTATAGACTTTGGTCAATAATTTTAGATATTGACATTGTCTAACATTATTGCCTTTATATTTTAGAATAGTTTCTTACATATGTTATTTCATTCATTTATGAGAAAATTATTTTTGTAATATTTGATAAAATAGTTCAACACAGCTTTAAATCTAGCAAAAGTAATCCATTACTGATATAATACATTGGTTAATCGTTTTAATAATAATTTTTATTTGAAAATGGTATATAGGTTTTTACGTGATTCATGGACGCCTATTGAAAACTAATGTAAGCTTTATTTAAGCAATGCAGATGACGGTACGACTCGATCCCGAGATGTGCAAGTGCGCCTGTCATTTAGTAGACTTACCCCTACCACTGGACTAAAGGTCACTTGCTATATCAATAGGTTTTTAAGTCTCAAAATATATTTATAAACAACAATATTCTATAAAAAAAATCAAGAAGGTTTCTTGTGGAAGACTAAATTGCTCATGTTTTTTTTTTTAACATACTAAATTGCTCATGTTTAGCTAGAGGAAGATGATATTACATCTTATAGATCTCATTAAAGAACTCAGAGTTAAGTTAATTGTCAATTAAGCCTCCCTAGAGATTAGTTATTAGACTTCTACCTAGATCCCAGTTTAAAAATGAAGAAAGAAAACAAAGCTACTAAGGTAGAATCAGCCTTATATATAGACTATATTACGAGCTTCAACATTACTTGGCCACCAAGTAACTCGTTTTCAGATAGCGTAGGGAACTCAATTTACAGCAAAACTATTGATTCAAACTGAATAGTGAAGACACATCCCATTTACAGCAAAAAGAATTTATACAGATGAATCTACAAAAACACTAATACTGATTTGGTCCTCATAGAAAAAACACCTGTGTCATAGAGCAAGTTTGGAGGCAAAAAGATCTCCTAATTCGTCTACTTCGATTTCTTGCTCTTCCCTTTCATCATCCAGAGGTTCCATAGAGTGATCACTACGCAAACATTAATTTGTGATGTTTGCATACCGAAAAGAATCAATGAGAATTTGATCATGCTTAATGTGCTTGAAATGTCTTAAAACAAGTATAACTTACTTGGATGGTACGGAAGACAACACTTCTCCAGCAAGTTTGAGTGATTCAAATGTCTCCAGTACGTCATTGGAACAAACCACCGAGCTATTTTCAAGGGTACAACTATTTCCCTGCAAAAATGTGATACATTCAAATAAAAAATGATTTTGCTTATTACTATAAATACGCGATGTTCAATCACTCACCCTCTGATACATCTGGCTCTGCATTTTTCTATCTTGTCTCTTGTATAGTCCATAAGGTTTGAGTCTAGATGTTTTAAACCTTCAGGAGCATCGGATGATGGCAGAAGATCCCAAATCTTCAGAACTTGGAGATAGTGATAGTCTTCCTTAAGAATGTCTACAGCCCAAATGAGCCTAAGGACATCGTCGATCTTGATTTGATGTAACAGCTCAGAGGAAGTAACCACATCGGCTATCTCCGACTCTTCTTCATGAAGCCAACCCTGTGATATCCTTTCAAAGAAATTCTTTATCTTCCTGTAAATCTCCGGGTTCTTAATTTCTCCCACAGATTTCTTAAACTTGTCGCTGAAGCAAAGCTGTTTCGCATGCACAAAGCCAAGTCTCAGAGAAAGAAAATTGAAAACTGAAAGAACACAAAGCAAAGTCATTACCTTCCATTTTGAATTGTTCAGTGGCCTATCAAGCAGGTTAAACCCGATGTTCACATTAGCAATGGCCTGAGCTAATGACATGTCTTCTTCGGCACTATGGAAACAGTCACGTTCCTTTGCGTCTTGTATCAGATTCCTCCACACAGACTTGCTATTCATCAAAGTTGCCTCATTTCCAAGTATCCATAAGCAGAACCTAAAACAAAAATAAAGCTGTAAGACACATTCATTTACAGTAAACAGAGAAATGAGATATGCCTAAAACACCTTGCTCGAGTGAGTAATACATTTGTTCTTCGGCGGTTTGCAAGGAATCCAACCCTCCCAATACCATTGGATCTAACAGTTGAAACTATTATAATATCCTCTTCACCACCTTGAAATGAATCCACTGAGCAAATTCTCAGGGAGAAGTTTCCCCCTGCATCAGCTCTACATGTTTCCTGAATCTTTTCTTGGATTGCAAAAACTTGAGCCTTGTAAGGAGAGATAACACCAACGTTTATGCGTGTCTTTGTTTTCTCTGAAACTGCATTTAGTAAACGAAATAGTTTGCTTCATTTGACCATTATCAAATTTTCCAGACTTCTATACCAACTGTATTAAATCAAAGATAGTTCACCTTGGAGAAGGTTAGCTATTATATCCGCGACCACAGCAACCTCAACATTGTTTTTATAACTACGTCCTTCCCCATATTCTTCTCGCCCACATGCTATGTTGATGAAAGAGTAGGGTCCATACATTTTTCCAGGAAGATATTGCTTCGTGTAGGTTCTTTGTCTAACCGCTGGAGCATCAAGAATCTTCTTTCCGTAGAACTCTTTGTTTGGGAAGATACTTATCGAGCGATACATCCGGTATTGGATGCTTAGCAAGTATTTCTTGTGTCCAAGAAGAGCCAGTCTTTCAAATAGACTTCTCCCAAATCCTGCCTCTAAGGACATCTGTATAGTTTTTTTTTAAAACGTTAGTTATAAAGAGGGAAAAGTAACAACGACACAGCGGCATACCTGGCTTTCAACCATTGCAGAAAGTTGCATCTCATCCCCAATCAAAATTGAATGCCGAATTCCTGGAAGCTGCAGAGGAATGGCTGTTTCACATTCTTTTAACTGAGCAGCTTCATCGATCACAAGAAGTTGTATTGGTGTTCCGGTATATAACCTTGCAGAACATGATACTGTAGAGAAAAGCAGGCAAGCGTGCCCCAAGCAAAGTTCTTTGATAAGATGCCTATCACTTACAGCTGGAAGTGAGAACAACTCTGGGATCAATCTTAACAGATTTAGATAATCATCTTCTATCGTGTGTTGTCCACTAAATCTGTCACTTCCTTCTTCATTAGCAATAAGAACCGATTTTAGTCCTTCACCAGTTACACCATCTGGTATAGCTGAAATCGTAGCATCTCTGACAAAGCTAATAGTTTCATACATACATGTTGCAGCTTGAGATGAAAGCAATGTAGTAGGCAAATGTGTGCATAAACTTGATAAAAGATGCTCCAGATCTTTCCTAAGTTCACTGAATCTCTTTGGTAGATATTCCTGAAATGATTGAGGATGTATTTCTTTCTTCTGAAGGTCAGAAACAACTTTTTCCTCTCTGTTTACGTTTTGGTCATTTCCTTCACATTTGAAGATAGAGTCAGCGTCTTTCCTTTTCACATTGTTAACCCGTGCCAGATTTTCCAAGTATTGATTATACTCTTCTTTCGGGCCTTCAAGTAAGCGTATCATGGACTTAGTAGTAGCTTTCCATCCGTAAAAAGGCATAAAACATGGGTAAAGCTTATCAACACGTTCATCAATGAAGAAATTAACAAGATCTCTCCTATCTTTGATCTTCATCCTCTCTCCATTCCCAACAAAACTACATCTCCAAGACCATACTCACCTATCTTTAATGATCCAGAAACTAGTTTCACAACTCTTGACGCCACTTCAAGAACAGAAACATTCGTTGGACCACATGTCAAGGTTCTACATCGTGCATTCAAAAGTGTGAATAATAATATACTTGTTGTCTTAGTCTTCCCTGTCCCTGGTGGTCCCCAAATCAATTTGATGAAATTTTTGTGGTGGCATCTCCTAACGTCCAAACAATTCAGTATAGCATCTTCCTGTGAAGGATTCAACTTCAGGAATTGACGAGGAGCAAGACCATCACTTCCTTCAAGCAGACAAGGAATGCAAAAGTCTTCATCCTACGCAAGAAGAAGCCAAAAATGATATTACTACAAACATGGAAAGTTATTTATGATATTCAAGAACATTGTTTACCTCACTGTTTTCTTGAAGGACTCTTGAGATCAGATTCAAGTTTGCACCTTCAACGCCAGGATGCAAAGCGTTCCAGATACGGATATTAGTGGTTAAATTGACCAGACAACTACAGAAAATGCTTTCTTTCTTCTCATTTTTGTTCCTTTGAACATCTTCAGCGAAAATGGGTTTCGAAGTCAAAATAATGACATCATTAGGCCTGTCTGGATCTGCCTTACACACTAGAGCAAGATTTAAAGGTTCAGTAGAAATTTTGAAGTCATCAACGCCATTTGGCCGTTGATTCAGGGCGATGAGATCTCTAGGTAATAATTGCACACCAGTTTTATCACTATCCGTATTATTTATTCCACTCAAACGCACTTTATAGAACAAGTCACTGGGAAGCTTATATTCTGTGGTTTGCATAATATATTCTATTTCGACCACTGGTGCTTGCCCAAATCTCCTCATACTCGACAATAAAGCTGCATGTGTTTCTTCTATAAGTGGAGGAACAAAGGAGTTGAAGTAGTCTCCCGTTGATTGGAACTCCATAGGGATCTTCCCCACCTGTTGTAAGCAATCAAATATACAAAATTACTCTGGAGTCTCAAACAACATTTGCGTTTGATTTTGAAGACACACGAAAATCAGGTCATATGTGCCTGAAGCTGAGAATCAAAAACCATTTACGGAAGCTTCTCTTTACTCGAATTGCCAAAACACACACAAAAAACAAGAAACAAAACCTGTCCTTTGAAAAGATCCACGTTGAGTACTTCTTCAAGAGACCATGAAAGCACAAGATCGACCAAATCTCTTCCTTCAATACGCATTCTCGATGATAAACTCAATTCTTACTCTGAAAGATTAAAGAAACAAACAAACAAAAACCCGCCTTTTAACAAAACCCATTTGAGAAGTGAACCTTCGAAAGTTGGAACTCTACACAGTGATTTTGGCTCATTAGTGAAGAAAAATGATCGATTTTTAGGAGAACCATCGATCATCGAAAGGCAAAGCAAGTTATTTTACCAATTGTTCTTTCTGGGGAAATTGTGAGAAACAAAGTCTTAGGATTTTGCTATCCGAGTAAAGAAACCCTAAACCTTACAGTGGCAAGATCATTATTACATCAAAATTTGACGACATTGCGACGAAACTTAGCCGCTTACTTTGGTTTCGAGGGTAGTCAGTTGATTGAAGCAGACAAGAATCGGGTTTCTCGGACACAAACGGAAGCTTCTAGAAGAACATGGACGAAGCGAAGGACTTGGAGGGAAAACAAGAAGCAATTTTTTTTTTTTTTTTTGTCACTGTGCAAGAAGCAATTTACTAAAGATTTTTTTGCCAACTTTTTGGGGTTTTCTTGAAGTTTAAATTTGTTACGGGTCTAGTTTCCAAATTAAAACGGGTCTAGTTTGTACAGTAATTACATTCCAAATTTTACACATTTACAGTTTGACATGTCAATACACAAACTCAATTAAATGACCAAATTAACGCAATTTATTTATTGTGGAGATTTTTTAATACACAATTAATGAATGGTTTTGACATCAAAAGATTTGCTCCCACTCCTTTATATATGTGGAAAACTACAAAGAATTTTAGGAAATGAGTTTTAATTATATATATATATATATGATATTTTATGTATTTAATTTTATGAATTAGTGCAAAGTCCAGTGGCTAGTGGTAAGTCCACTAAAGGCAAACGCACATACATAACTAGAGATTGAGTCCCACGGTCTACGAGATTTATGTAGGAATTTGGCTAATGGGCTGGTCTTTATAGCCCATACTGATATTACCGTTGATAAAAAAAATCTCATGAATTAGTATTAAATTTTTTTTTCTGTCATATGAAGATTCATTAACAAAAACAAAGGTGGAATACAATTTTAATAGAAAAATGGCAGAAGATGAAATTTTTCCTAAGACAAAAGTCCAAAAGAGTTTATTGTTATTTAATGAGGAATTTCAACTCTATTAAAGTCATATGTTATTGGTTTTGGTATTTTAAAATTTTATAAACTATCATTAAAAGTTATGTGTTATTAGACCGTAGATTTCTAAAAGTCAATGAAAATAATGTGTTGTTCAATAACCTAAATGAACATGGGTTAAAAACAATAATCAGATTTCGTGCTATAATGTGGGTATAATCCTAATCTTATATATTAATGCGGAAGATATTTTGATTTTGATCGTGTTATAAACTATAGAATAAAATTAACCTAAGATTCATAATAACCCTTAAATAGGTTTACAGTAGCTTTTGTTACAGATTTTATACAAAAATTTAAAACTAATAAATAATTAATGTAAATTTTTTAAAAAAAAACTAAAATTTAATAAAAATATATCAATTATTGCTTTGGTTCTGGTATACATGTTTGAATTTAATTTTTTGATACATAGATTTAGGACATATTTTAGTATTTTGCGGGTTCGGCTAATTTGATTTGATGTTTTGGTTATTTTAATTTAAGAATTATTCCAATATTTATTTTTGGATTGTTTGGTTTGGTATAGATCGATTTCGGATTTTAGTATTTATAATATAAAAATTCAAAATTAAAAAAATATTATAGAAAAATTCGAAAAACTAAAATTTGGTTCTTAATTTGGTTCGGGTTCAGTTTGATTTGGTGTTTTGTAGGTTTGGTTCTTCTAATTCGGACTAATTTTGGTTTGGGTTTCGGACCTCTAAAACAACATCTCAACAACAATATTCCCAAATATCAACACGTGTCTAACAACCTAAATGAACACGGTTTTATAATAATCAAAACAATTTAATCTCACGTTATAATGCAGGTATAATCCTAGTATTATATTTATTTTAAAACAAGATTTTTCAGTAGTCAACTTCAACACACATATATATATATATACTAGATGATGTCTCGTGCTATGCACGGGTTTGGTAATGTTTGTTTGTTTTATTTATTTATTTATGGTTTGATTTATACATGTAATTTTATTAATTACTTAATTATATATATATTTGATATATTAAAAATAAATTTATAGTAATCACTGCTGTTTCTTGTACACGACATATATTTTTTATTTATGTTTACTTAAGTTTTGATGCATTACAATATTACATATAAATTTTTTTGACTCGTGTCATTTACGTTTTGACTCATGTTCACTTATGTTTTAGAATAACTTAATTTTTAGATCCGTATTAAGATTTTGAACCCGTATTTATTTAGGTTTTAAGATCTATGTTTAACTTTGATGTGTTATATATTACCAATAGAACACATATTTTTATTTATTAATATTTTAATCAATTGAGCAAGTATATACTAATATAAATGTATGTATAATAATCTTATTAATATGTATTTGTAGATTAAAAAACTGATATTTAATATAACTAATATAATTTTTAGTTTTTGAAAATGAAAGTAGATATCATTTTATAAATGCTCGTAGCATTAGTTATTTCGTTTTTTTATCTTATAATTAAAAAATATATTTATTTATATCTTCTATATAAGTAATATTTTTTGTGAAAATTGATTTATTTCCTGCATATTTATATTGAGATTATATATTTTCTGTTTTTATGTCTTATATATATAAAAAATATACTTATTTTTAATAATTAATATTTATAATCAAAAAAAGAATATATATATATATATACATATTCTAGTAAATATATTTATTAAAATTTTGATTGTATATATACTGTATAAAAGATATAATGTCTTTTATATATAACAAATATTATTATTTTTCAATAATTAGTACTTACAATCTAAAAATAATATTTTTTTAAAAAAAATTATTACTTATGTATAAGATAGATATCTTTAAGTCTTCTTTCAAGTAATTCAGGATAATCAACCAATTTTAATCCGAACACATAATTTGGTAAGAGATCTATTGATAGTGGTTGTGTACATGAAAGAGAAGTTGAACTTATGAGTAGAAATGCTGTAAGCTCGAGTCGTAGGAGAAAGTTGTAGGTTTGTAATGATTTTAGTACTTCATTGTTCAAGAAAATTTTTTGAATTTAGAAACCAATTCATTCGTTTTTACATTACAGCGAATTTTATCACCTTAAATTTTTTAGTTTAAACAAATTAACCAATGAAAACAAATTTAGAGACTTTAAATATAATTATTGAATTAAATATAAAGTGTTTTGTTAATTATTAAATTAATAATATTATCCTAATTTAACAAATGAAATCTGATTAATTAAAGATCTTATCATAATCTTAACTAACTTATTTGTTATAATAACTATAATTAACAAAATCAAATTAAGGTTCAATAATACAACCAATCAAATTAAAGTTCAAAAAAGTAACCAAATCATAAACAAAATCTCTATTAACGAAATAAAAAATTATTGCTACAAAGAGATAAAGATAAAACCAAATCATGTGACAAATTATCTTAATTCATTAGATAAAATAAATCGACCAATCAAAAAATCTAAAATTTAAAATCTCTATTATTTTATTACAAAGATACAAAAATCTTATTGTTACGATTTTATTATAATAGAGATAAAAATTAAAAATCTTTTTATATAAAACTTAAATCAAATTGGTAATATTATGTAGATAAAGATATTATTAAGAATTAGTTAATAAATTTTATCAAATATTATCAGGATAATTTTTTTAATTTATTGTAAAATATATGAGTCTGTTAACGCTCTCAATACAATAATTTTTGTTGTTTTTATTGCGTTGACCAATAATATTCAAATTAAGTTTATTATTAAAATCTAAAAAAACATATTTGTTTAAAAAAAACAAAATTGTATTAAAGTTCTTATCAAAATCTCAACAAAAGATTTATTATAAAAAAAACTAAAGAAAACCAAATCTTAATTGGTTAAAGAGTTTTTTTAAAACCAGCAAAAATCAGATTTTAATTGGTCTTTCTAAACCAATAAAAATCAAATCTTAATTGGTTAAAAGTTTATTTTTAACAAACAAAATCAAATCTTAATTGGTTAAAGATTTTTTTAAAACCAACGAAAATCAAATTTTAAATGGTTAAATTTTCCTTTTTAATAGTATGTTTTATTGAAATCGAATCAAAAGAAATAATTAATTTTTAAAAATCTAAATAAAAAGACAGTTAATGAATTTAAACAAATTGACCAATCAAAACAAATCAAGAGATGTAAAATCTTTATTATATCGAATCGTTTGAGAATTGTGATAATTTTCCTAGGGTGGATCTTAAATAGATCATGTTTATTAGTTTTCCTATTAAGATTAGGAGGATTGTTTTTAATAGATATCGGTTAGGATTAAGAATATAATTATTCAAGAGATTAAAATTGCAATATAATAATTTCAAAGATAATCTCAAGGTAGGCGAGATGTGATAATAATAATTAGAATATAATTAATTTGTTAATAATATTTAATAAAGATAATAATAATTAATTTATTAGTTACAGAATTTTATCAGAATATAATTGTGTGACAAATATTATATGATAATATTTTCTAATAACAATA
>OVBA01000202.1:52318-84622 GCA_900406435.1 Lepidium aucheri
TAAGTTAATGCTATGCTTTTATTATATAAGATATATATATATATATATATATATATTTACAAATTAGGATACAAAATTCAAAATGTTTTCCTAAATATGACAAATGAAAGAGTAAACAAATAAGCAACTTTGTAACAAATGAAACGAACAAACAAACATAAAACACAATAAGAAATGAAACACTGATAAAAATCTGAAATTATGAATGAATGTAATATATCTTTTATATAACTAGTGTATGTCAAAGTTTTTAGATTAATTTATATGTTTTCTTTTGAAAAAAAATATTGACACCCACAACTAAGTTTTCTGGCTCCGCCACTGATCAGAGGTGTAGCCGTAAAAGGGATTTGGATTCTTTTTCCATCAAAGAACTAGACTATGTCAAGGAGAGGAAAAATCAATAGGAAATTTAATCCACACTAAGACTTATTTCAACATGATATATATTTTACTGCACACTTCGGTGAAGCCTTATGTGAACCTAATTCTGAAATATTTTGATATATCATTCTTCTGATGGGCAAAAATGAAGATGGAAATTGTATAGTTTTTATTAAGATGATGATTGGTACATAACGTTAATTAATATAAAGAAAGTAGCTTTGACCTAAACAAAATTTAGAGAAAGCTAGGAAAAAACATTTGGAAAGAAGTATTTGAGATAGTCTCGATAATACCAAAACCAGTGTTTAGCTTGTAAACCTTGATGTCTTTTTCTCTTAAGTCGGAGAAGTAAATAGAATTTTTCAAGCATCCGTAAAATTGATGAGGTGAAACCGAGAAGCAAATATCAGCAGTCATCACAAATGCATGGTCTTTCAATGACTTAACCTCTATCATTTTGCCTAATTCCTCATCCCACTTATAAACCTTGAAACTACTTGTTTTCTCATTAGCTTCCGAGTAACCAGCTTCTTTCGTTCGAGGATTTGGTCCATAGAGACGGTCAACAATGTAAAGCTCTCCACAACATTCCACAAACCTCTTAACTCCGGAATAGCCATTTGTAGTGTCATCATCAAGTGAAGGTCCATACTGATAAACTTCAAAACTGGAACTAATCCACCAAACAATGCCTTCTGAATCCAAGGCATAAGTTAGTCCTTTGTGAACTATAACATCGGAGAACTGATCAGCCACTTGTTCCAGTGTTATCCATTGGTTTCCATTCCAGTACTTGATCATACCGTCGTAGCAGATTCCAAGAAAACGAGTTTGATGATCTCCTTCCTTGCCTTTTACAAGAACCGCTCTTCTCAGTTTCAAAATTAGGGTACGCCAATTACGAACAACAAAGGTTTCACAAATCTCGGTGACAGTAAACTCCAAAAGATTAAGGCTCTCACACGAAGGTACCACATCGAGGTTCGAGAGAGGGTTACAGAGAAGAGATTTTCCAGAGCTGACATCCACGTCAAATTTTATCAGCCATCCTTGGCTCGAGGAAGAAGAGAGAGTGACACGGAAGTAGGCAATGCGTGTCAGGAACGCATTGCTATAGAGGCCAGAGATAAGGCCGTTCCGGGACAGATTGTTGTCGTAGATGGAGAAGGAATGCCAAGATTTGCAGATGCTACGGAAACGTTTGAATTCGATGTTTGAGAACAATCGGCTAGCAATCATGTTGAGGAGTTCCTCCGGTAAGTCAGACCAACCAACCATTTCTCTCTCTGTGTTTTTTCTCATTTTGGTACTTTGGTTTGGTCGTTTTGAGAGAATCCTAAGATTTTAAATCAAATGGTATTCTTTTCTTTTTATCTTTTAAAGTAGTATCACATAAAAATTTCACTCATTTCCTAATAGCACATGACTAAATTAGAACCTATATGCAAATAAAATGGCTTAATTGCTAAGAAATATTAATAGTTTCAGATTTAGTCATTTATTCATTTCTTTTAGATTTTATACCTTTAATGGCTTTCATGTTTATGAAATATTTTTTTCTATAGGCTGTAAATATTATCACTTCACCATATTAAATATCCTGCTTTAGAAATGTAGATATTCTTTGAGTAATTTAAAAGGTTAATGGATCATTCCAATCATTACGAATTGGTTTTGAGCTTCAAGGCCATGTTTTGTAATAGTAGCAGAGCCCAATATTAATCCAATAGCCAGCGGTTTCTCACTAACATCTTGAGGAAGATCCATTAGATTATTTTGTATTGAAAAAGTAAATATTCGGACTAATATAAAATCCATAGACTACACTATTCATTGTCAATTGATTTTGAATTAGAATAACATAACTACTAATAGTAAGGAAACTATCATTTCTTTTTTGGCACTCAGAAAACTATTTTTAGTCAAATGTTTTCATATTGAGTTTTGCAAAATCCTTTTCAATGCAGTTTGTTTTTGGCTCCAAATATTCTTCGTTTTGTTTGTTTTTGCAGTTAGGTTGCAGACTTAATAGAAGTGTGTCAATTTATAAATATGCGCGATTCACATTATTTAATCAATTATTAAATTTTATGATCAACTTCGATTCAAAAAAATTCAGATATCCATAAATTTAGATATCCAACTTCTTTTGTAATTTGTGAATATCAGCTTTGATCTATTTAAAATATTGTATACTGTATTTGAAAATTCGATTATATGAATCAAATCGAATAAGAAAATAATCCATTTTGTGTAGATTCTTCCTTTGTTGTTTGTTTGTGGTGGAATTAGCACAAGGGTTATCGATAAAAGTGGAGTGGAGAGTGAAAGAGTGAGTGATAAAAGTGGAGTGGAGAGTGAAAGAGTGAGTTTGGATTCTCTGTTAGTGGTGACAATTATGATTACAAAGCTTTTCAGTTCTAAAGAGGAAATGTCGAGTGATGATCCTTGGCTCGGTGTGATGTCTTCCTTTATACCCGAGATGTGTAGGGCGAATTTGCTGATTTGTTGTGCCGGTTATGATTACCTATGGTCGTAGTTTGTGGATCCTTGACCAAGGCATCATTGCCTTAGATATAGGTGCCAAGCTATTGGATTGTTGAAATATTTGTGTGCATTAAATGCCTACTGAACGGCTATGCCTCCGTACTGAGTTGATGAAGTCATGTCAATGCATTTAATGCGTTGTAGAGTGCTAAGGACGGGTATCTCTTATATTTGTCATATACCACTTGGGTTGCGGCCTCGAAGTAGAGTCATACTAGTTCTTGTCGAGGATGAGATCGCTTATATCCTTCGGATTTTGCTAAGTGTTTACTTTTCCTGGTGGTTTCTTGGACCTATCAAAGCCATATAGACCGAACATTCTGGGTGAAGCCCACCTCCAACAGTAGCCTCCCAGTGCGTTACTCCAAAGCGTGGAACTTGAACTTATGTCTTTTTGGAGCATTTATGGTTTTGTTTACGCTTTACACGTGGCATCGCTTGATAGGAATAGTTCCGCGATTAGTAATTATGGTGTTCCCACACGACTTGCTGCGAATGCCTTGTGTGCGCGTGCAAGTGTCCACGTGTCCGGTAATGCTTGGCGCGTGGTCGTAGTCTTCTCCCTGAGTCGTGTGATGCGGTTAGCGGCGCTTCGACTTGAACTGCTTTGATTCTTGTTTGTAGACATAAATTCTTCCGTCTTTTTCTTCTTTCCCCTTTGACTATTTTTCTTCCAACAAGCATTTTCGCAAAAGGCACGAAATTTACTCTTACTTTCTTCCTTCTCCCATTTTTTGACTTTCGATTTCATATTTGGTGTC
This sequence comes from Lepidium aucheri, assembly GCA_900406435.1. Classification (NCBI taxonomy): domain Eukaryota; kingdom Viridiplantae; phylum Streptophyta; class Magnoliopsida; order Brassicales; family Brassicaceae; genus Lepidium; species Lepidium aucheri. The sequence goes on from OVBA01000202.1 coordinate 56,014, forward strand.
TTCAACGTAGTTTGTTGTGTTTCTTTGGGTTGTAGTAGCTCGGTTAGTTGCGAATCTAGGTTTTCCTCTGGGTTTTGGCGATTCATTGGGTAGAATGAGGTGCAATTCAAATTCATGGTCTTCATAGGTCAAGGAGGATGATGGGGGCGAATCGACGGATGTAGAGTCTCCCGTGGCTTTGTCTCCGACAAGTTTTGAGGCCTCTGGGTCGATTCTGGTAGATTTTGCTGTGAGGGTGAGTAGGAGTGGTAGATATACGGTGCAAAAGGACGTTTTGGTTTCCGCATTTGTGGTTGGTTGTCTTGGTTCCGCCATGAGATTGGGCGCTAGATGTCATGTTTCTTCTTTAGTCCAACTTACCCGTAGGTTGAACAAATGTCGGGTTGACCTTGTCGGACGTGGCATTTGCGGAGGAACAGATTCCTCGCTCCAATGGAGTAATGTGTGTGTGGTTAGATGAGAATCCAAACCACTAACACAGAATCCAAACTCACTCTTTCACTCTCCACTCTACCTTGATCGATAACCCTTGTACTAATCCCACCACAAACACTGTTTACTTTTACATGTATGTATATGTATACATTAAGGTCTTGTTCTTTTCACCGGCAACTCCGACCAAATCATGCTTTTTCAGCATTCACTTTTAGCGATTAATTACTGTGACTGACCGATGGTTCAACAACTGATAAAAGAACAGTCGCTACAATAAAAAATGAATTAACAACACTAATAATATGAAAAAATACAATATCATCGAGCTTTCTTAGTAATCAACTGTTTGACCCTTCTCTATTATAGTTGATAAATTACGATTATAAAGAAAGTTTTGAAGTGAGTTTTAGGCTATGGATTAAGCGTTGTCAACCTAATTGTTAACAAAAAAATGCTAATTTTTTAAAAGTAATATAAAAAAACAAAAAAACTTTGATTTTATGAAAATTAATTGTTACATAACTTTAATATCTATCTATATATATATATATATATATATGACTAATAGATAGATGAGGAATTATACAATTTTTAAAATAAAACATATATTTCTTTGATAATTAACATACACAATTTAATATATAATTTAATATAATTTTTTCAATTTTAATATATGTAACATTTAATTATAAAATTAGGATTATATCCACGCTATAGCATGAGATTTTATTTTTTTTAACCCGTGTTCATTTAATTATTAGATCCGTACTGATATTTTAATTATTGTTTTAGAGGCTCAAAAACTGAACCGAAATCAATCACAAAAGAACCTAACTCGAAACAAACCCAACAAAATACACCATTGAATCCTAAATCTATATTTTGAAAAACCGAATCCAAACCTAAACCAGAACCAAATTTTAATTTTTCTATCAAATCTTTGTTATTTTAAATTTTTATATAAAAATTTAGAACCCGAACTAGATCTATACCGTAACTATATTCCAAAAAATAAAAATATATGAATATGTCTTAAACCAGAATAATCAAAATACCAAATTAGATGAATTGAACCCGACAAAATACCAGAATGTATCCTAAATCTATGAATCGATTAAATTGAATTCAAACATGATGCGGAACTGAATCATTAACCAAATTTGGAACCGATATATTTTATTAAATATATATATATATATTTAAATTTATTCTATTAGATATTTATTAATTTTGAATTTATATATTAAAATTTGTAACAAAACTTACCTTAACCCTATTTTTTAAGTGTTGTTATTAACAATATGTTAATTTTATCCTAAACTTTATAAAACGGTCAAAATGAAAGTGTCTTCCATTTTATATATAAGACTAGGATTATACCCGCATTATAACACCGGATTTGATAATGTTTTCAAAGCTTATTCATTTATGTTGTTGGATCTGTATTGATACCTGAACCAAAATTGATATGTATTAGAGGATCGAACGCAAAAAATACCCAAATGGATCCCAAATTTATATACTCAAAAAACTGAATACGAACCAGAACCAAATCAATAACCAAATTTTAGCTTTCTAGAGTTTTTTTTAATTATTGTTGTTTTTAATTTTGAATTTTTATATAAAAATACTTATGAACCCGAACTCGACCTATATTGAACCGAACCATATCTAAAAAGTAAAAAGATCCAAGAAAATCATAAATCAAAAGAACCAAAATACCGAATTAGAAAAACTGAACCCGACAAAATACTAGAAATAGATCTTATATCTATGTACCCGAAAAACCGAATTCAAACCCGAACCAGAACCGAATTTGTAACCGATATATTTTTATTGATTTTAGATTTTATTTTACATTTTCTATTAAATATTAATTAGTTTTGAATTTTTATATAAAAATCTGTAAAAACTTCATCTTAAGCCTATTTTTAAGGATTTGTTATGAACTTAGGTTAATTTTATCCTATAGTTTATAACACGGTCAAAATAAAAATGTCTCTCACTTTAATATATAAGACATTTAAATATTTTAAAACATAGTTGTAATGTCTACAAAAAACAACAAAGCGACTGAGCATGAAAAGGAGAACATGGCGACCAATTGCAACAATTATGAAAATAATTTTAAAATTAAATTTCTGATTGGTCGCCAGCAAAAAAATTGTAAAATTAAATTTCATCTTCTTTTATTTTTGGTACATTTGTATCATAATTTTCTGAAGAAATACTAGACGGTTTATATTTTACACACGTTTAAAGAGGTGAACTACTTAGTGGATGACCTTGCTAATCACGCAAATTCTTTATCACTAGGATTTCATTTTTTTTATTATTTTGGATATTCTATGAGATATTATGGTTGAGAACGAGAGTAGTGTCTCTCAGCCTTGTTTTGTACGATGCACTGATTGATTGAGTTCAAATAATATTCGGGGCTAAACCCGTTTCATGACCAAATAGAAAAAAAACCCGCCATAATTGTCTCTGAGTAAAATACAACGAACCGAAACCTTCCAAACCTAATTTAGTTAGCAGGTTTCATGATCAGTCACGCACAACTCTTGGTTTTCCAATGAGGTCGCTTCGACAAGAAAGACTAAAGACCCTGCTTCACCTTTCTTCACACACTATTTCCAAAGAGACTATTCACCTTTGTCTTGTTCGTGTCTTAGTTAATCAATAATTTATTTTTTTGAGTCTTAGCTAATTTTTTGTGTCATTATAAGAAAGTATAGCAATTTTCATAGAAATTTTTTATGAAAAATAGTCATTGATGTTTTTATCATATATCAACGATTTTACAATGGAATAGGAGGGTGTCAAAATCATTGATAATTTTGACAAAATTTTCTACATTGAACTCATCATTGCAACTTTCGACGACAAATGCGTCACAATTTCTGACGACTTATAAACCATTTTACGACAATAGACCGAGGTTGAAAAAACATCACAATTTTTGATGGATTTATGATAGGAGTTTCGGGTTTAGAAATTATGATGTAAATGTTTAAAATGTTTTGGGTTGTCAAATGTACACATGTGTAACACTATAACCAATTATATGACATAGAATAACTTCAAATGGTATGATGAAAGAATTATTGTCAAACATGCTCAAACTTATTTAAACCACTTGTAAGTTTTAAAAAATATCTGTCAGAGAAAATATTGCTCTGAATTTCTTGTCATTCCATTAAGTTTAGATTATAATATATAGAGTTTCTCAATACTTGACCTAGAAAATAATAACTAAACCAAAGACATAACCGAGACACTTATATTAGACCAACCTAACATTATCAAACCACCTAATACTCCCCCTCAAGATGGCGAGTGGAGATCACGAACTCCCATCTTGTCAAGTAAGTATCTGAATTGGACAGGATCAAGAGATTTAGTAAGTAGATCCGCAAGTTGTTCGGTTGTCCGAACATGAGCTGGAGCAAGGATGCCATCTTGAAAAGCATCCCGAATGATGTGACAATCATTCTCAATGTGCTTGGTGCGTTCATGAAAGACTGGATTCTTCATGATGTGAAGAGCTGACTTGTTGTCACAAAGAAAGGTTACTGGTTCAGAATGAGGAACACCAAAAGTAGGGAGAAGACCGAGCAGCCATTGCACTTCCGAATAAGTATATGACATGGCATGATACTCGGCTTCAGCTGAGGAACGAGAGACCATTTGCTTCTTCTTAGTCTTCCATGATATAGGCGAACCACCTAGAAGAATCACATAACCCATCAATGATCGTCTGGTGAGAGGACAAGCGGACCAATTTGCATCACAATAAGCAGTAACATGAAGGTCTGGTCTTGAATTAAAGAAGACACCTTGACCAAGAATACCCTTAAGAAATCGTACAACTCGTGTGGCAGCATCCCAATGTTTCTGTCTCAGTTTCGCAAAGAATTGAGCTAGTAAGTGAACTGCATAGCTTAGGTCTGGTTGAGTGATTGATAAATACACAAGTCGGCCCACTAGATGATGATAGCGAGAAGGAACATCAAAGAGCTCACCATCATCGCGAGCAAGTGTGTGGTTTTGCTCTATCGGTGTGTCATAAGGTCGTGAACCATTCAATCCACATTCGACAATAATATCCAATACATACTTTCGTTGGCACACATATATACCATCATTGTTTCGTGCAATTTCCAAACCCAGAAAATACTTCAAGACACCTAGATCCTTCATACTAAAACAAGTGCTCATGTAGGTTTTGAACTTAGATATGAGATCAGGATCATTACCACCAACAACCAAGTCATCGACATAGACCAGCACATAGAGATACTTATCACCATGTTGATAGGAAAATAATGAGTAGTCTTTCTTATTCTGAACAAACCCAAACTTGAGAAGAGATGCAGACAACTTAGCGAACCAACAACATGGAGCTTGTTTTAGTCCATAAAGAGATTTCTTGAGTCTACATACCTTTGTAGAATCGGTAGATGAATAACCCAGAGGAAGTTTCATGTACAATTCATCATGTAGATTGCCATGTAAGAAGGCATTATGAACATCCATTTGAAAAAGTTCCTAGTTCTTAGTAGCCGCAACCTTGAGGAAGACACGGATCGTATTCATTTTCACAACCGGGACAAATGTCTCATCATAATCAGTTCCTTCTTCCTGTCGATTATCCAAGACAACAAGTCTTGCTTTGTAACGTTCCAGTGTACCATCAGATTTCAGTTTCACTTTGAAAATCCATTTGCTTCCAATAACACACTTGCTTTCAGGCAAATCAACAATATCCCATGTATCATTCAGTTCAAGAGCATTGATTTCTTCTCGAGATGCAAGACGCCAATGTTCATGTTTCATAGATTCTTTGAAAGAACTAGGTTTGTAGTGAGCATCAAACGTAGTAACATACAACTGTTGGGAAGAGGACAAAGGATCAAGAGAGATATAATTAGCAAGAGGATAGACACACTCACTTGTGAGTTTGGGCTCGAGTTTCTTGGGTACTGTGGCAGAGTATGTGACATAGGGATCAAGGAGAACGGATGGTTTCCCCATATGATGTCTGCGGCCAAGTTCCTCTTGTCCGTGTGCGGGGCCAATGTCAACATGTTCAGCCACTTGGTTCTCGTCAGTTTCAACATCATCAACCTCTTGTGCTTGTTCGGTTTCAACATCATCAATCACTTGATTCTCAATATCATCAACCACTTGATTCTCAACATCATCAACCACTTGATTCTCAACATCATCAACTAATAGTGCAAGTGCGGACTCATTATTCATTGGCGTTGAAGGAGAAGGCAAAACAAAATCCGTATGCAACACATCTTCATCAAATGGAGGTGAAACACATGGAGGAGTTGATACAACAAAAGGGAAAACGTTCTCAAAGAACTGTACATCACGGGAGACAAACGATTTGTTAGTTTTCATATCATATACTAACCAACCCTTCTTCCCAATAAGATAACCAAGACACTTATATTAGACCAACCTAACATTATCAAACCACTTAATAATGTTCAAGAGTGGTTTCAATAATAAGTGTTTCCAATTAATGAAATATGTTTCACAGTAGGTTAACTTTATATAATTCACATTCTATACTAAAAAACAAAAAACACCATATAAGTAAATTATTCGGTTGGTAAGTTTTATAAACTTTGATTCCCTAAACCCTATGTCATCGAGAATCTGTCAAAATTAGTGACACTTTTCGATGGTTCAAGGTTTATACAATCTAAACGTGAGATTTAGTGTAATTATTTTCAGTACCATCAAAAAAACTGTTAACATTAGTGACGATTTTCAATGGATAAAATAAACTATATGTTTCCTCCTGTTCATTAATTTGGTCTTCATGCCAACGTGTTGTTAAACTTGCAACGGAAGACATAAACAAAATAGTAACAAAAAAGAAACAAGAGATATTCGAATTCTCAAGGCAAATCGCCAAAGTAGGTCTCGGTGAGTAATCAACTCAATGGGAGTTTCACTATGATCTCAAAAGATAAACCAGTTTACACACCTAGAGTTCTCTCACCAACTTGTTACAAAGATCAGTCACTCACCCAAAACAGAGAACCCAGAAGCAATACAAAGATGAAGAACTCTCACCTCTCACTTCTCTTTCTCTCTTACAAAATGAAAACTTACTCTTTCTTCATGTCTTGATAAACCTCTCCTTTGTAATCACCTCTTTCCTTATGTCCTTTGTTGCATTAAATTCTTGCAGACAGTAGAGACAAAACGGCTAAGTTGGTTCAGCACCATCTCATTTGCCTCTGCAGCCCGACCATAAAGCAACCCAGACACGATACAATCAGTTTAACCATAAGTGAGTTAAGACTGATGTTGGATCTTAACAAGATATTATTGATGAAGTAGTATCTAAGCCCATTAACTGCTTTTGTTCTGCAGAAGCCCAAATCGGATCCACAACTCATAATATTAACATTTCATATTCCTCTTCCTACTCGCAATATATATCATCAATCTTGAGGCTCTCTAGGGTTAAATGAAGTAAAGTTGCAGTCTTGTAAAATGGGTTCATGCGCAGAGAATTCTAACGTGGTGGAGATCTGGAGAGATCATCCTCGTTCTTCTTATGGCGTTAAAATCAACAAACTCTCTCTAATTGATAAAGATAACTACACTTCTTGTCGTTTCTTGTCTGGTGAATACAACTAGTATGTACGTGAGCTTTGTCTTTATCAAAACACAAAAATGGTATGCTCTTTACGTTAGTTTAGTCTTTTATAAAATTCAGGAGATTGGTTATATATCCAAAAGGAAACGAAAACAACAATGGAAGTGGTTTCATTTCAATGTATGTTGAATTTGATCACACAAGCCTCACGTCCTCACCACCAAGTGAGGTTTTTGCTTATCTCGTCTTCTTCATTTATAACAAGAAAGCAAACAAATACTTCGCTATGCAAGGTTCGTATACACAGCCTAAATGCCTAATATATATATCTCTCTCTTATTATATACTATATTTGTTAAATGGCTAATTATGTTATATGTAAACATCTAGATCTCGAAGTAAAACGGTTCAATGCATTAAAAATAGTTTGGGGAATATCACAAATGCTTTCACTTGGAACATTTGATGACCCTAAAAATGGATATGTTTTTGATGGAGAACAATGTAAGTTTGGTGTTGATGTGATGGTTGCTTCACCTTTTAACAAATGGGAAAACATTTCTTTTGAGAAAAACTCTCTTCAAAAGTTTTCCTGGGATGTGAAGAATTTCTCCATGCTGAAAGAAAATCTTTACATATCAAATAGCTTCCCAATGGGTGGAAAAAAATGGTAAGTACATGAGCAAACCAATTGAGATATCGCATAAGGTTATATTGCATATTAGTTTCATTTTGTGGTTTGAGTTAGAGGATTCCTTTTTACACAAACTAAATCTTTTTATTTGTTTGTGATTGTAAACTAGTTGTTAACATTGTTGTTTAATTAGGGTACTTAAGTTGTATCCCATGTGCTTATCTATATTAGACGGCAAATGGATCTCTATTTTTATGCATCTAGCAGACAATGAAAGGTTAATGGCGGATGGAAGGATTTACACACTTGGTCATCTTAGAGTTCTTGACCCACTTGGATCCAATCACGTCTCTAAGAAATGTATGTGAATCTACTGCCTTATTATTATCCATCTTATTTGAATCTTGTCGTGAGATGAAACTCTGTAAGAGACTATTACTTTCTTTTGAGAGACTGGCTTATTGATATACATATATTTTGTTGCAGTTAATTGCTGGCACAATGAATCAAACCGAGGTTGGGGATATGATAAATTTGTGGCAATGGATAATCTTCGAAAAACTTATTTGGATAGCTACACTTTGAATATTGAGTTTGAATTTGAAGTTGTTTCTAAAGCCAGTTGTTCTTCTATCTAGGCTCTCAAAACATTTGTCTTTTATGAACCTAATTTATGTCTTTGATAACAATTTTTAAGGCTTAGCATTCCATAAGCAAACATTGTCTTTGTTTTGGAAACACGGTCTTTTAGAAGTAAACATGTTTCTTAGCAACATTACCTGTGATTCTAATCCTTTTTTTTTATGCTTGGGACTTTGTCTCTTTGTTTTGTATGTTCTGTCTTTACTCTATTACCATGCTTGGCTACTATTATGTTCTCTCTATACTATATTCCTATGTTTTGTATGACCTTATTTTTGTTAAAGCTATGTTTGTATGACATATCGACTATATTTCTATTTGTATTGTATACGAATTACTCTTTCCTATTGTTGATTATTTTGTCTTTACATGTCTAATTAAATGATCAAGAATCAACTTTTGTCCTACACTTATTATTGCCGAGCTCTTCTTACGCTAATGATTATGTCATATGTGCTTCTGCTAATAGCCCATACATCTGGAGTTTGATTTCACTCTATTAAATGTGAGTAGGAGAAATTTAGGGATGAGTTAAATTTGAGCTATGGATCAAGTCTTTTGTCTTGTCGATCGAGTTGAAAAAGAAAAAAAAAATATTGTCTACTACAATATCTTTTATTAAGTTGGCAAAGACACAAATCCAATTGTTTATAAAAAGAAACACAGAACCTATAATTAAAATGCAGTAGGAATTCAATAACATATTTTATTAAGTTGTAATATTTTCAAACCATAAAAAGTTACAAATAACTCCAATCAATTAAATCACTACGAAATACTAATCATAGCACTTACTTACCATACAGTATTAGCTAGATTGTTTCATGTAATTTAACTTGGAGCCAATGCTTTGACGGCCATCTTTAAACCGGCTGAACAATCAGCCGGATTATATGTTCCGATGAAGTAGCTATAACCATAAGGAAGTTGGATCTTATCATCACCAGAATCATACTCTACAGATCCTTCGTTTGGTATACAAGTCTCATAACCAGTTCGATTTACCACAACCATATTATTGTATTGATAATCGTATTTGAATTCTGCAATATATCACCATAAATAAATATACCATTACCGATCTTCTTATACATCATGTTATGTATACTATGATTAACTTTAAGATCATTGATACATACCAAGAATATCGCGAGCATAAAAAGTTTTCCCTTGTGTCCAAGAGTCCATTGGAATAACCAGGTCCCAACCATCTGCATCTCCGACCATGTAGGTGGTCGGTTTTCGGGCATAGGTCACATCATTGGCTACAAACAAACATAGCACACTCATGATGATAGCTATTGGAACCGTAGTTGCAACATAAGAAACTTGTCCACAACACTTAGCCATTTCGGTGAAACAGGTTTAGGGATTTAGTTTGGTGAACTAGTCCACACCTAAGTGTTTGTATATATATAAGAAATTGCTAATATATTGCCAAAACTTTTGATTTCTTTTTTGTAAATTTAAGAAATATATTTATGTACATGACAAGGTTGTGGAAGAAATTTTTGGTTAGTCAATACCATTGTGTTTATTTACTTTATATATGTAGAATAATTTCCATAAATTCGTAGGTTTCCTTTTCTTTTGAGGAAAAATGCTTGTGGGTTATAGAAGAAATATTAATACTGAACATAGATAAATCAAAGTAAATCATTCGCTGAATATCTTCAAAAAAGGAAAATTCAATATCAAATAAAAAAAGGAAAATTAGAAAATACATTGAAATAAGTGGTTTCAAGAATTCTTTTGATTATGGTTTTAAAATGAATACATGTTATCATACTTAATTTTGTTTACTCTGATGCAGTTAGTTTTACTTAAGAGTTTTAGTTAGTTATTGTCATAAAGTCCATGATCGAAATCTAAACCCAAATTTGAACCGCTTCAACCGAATCATTTAGATTTTGAATGTATCCAAATAATCGAATGGTTTTTGATTACAAGTTATTTCGATTCAATTATTAATCGAATCCGAACAATCCCAAAATATAACCGAAGTCGTAGGGCATAATGTCCATACCAGAATCCGAACCTATCCAACCGAACCATTTAGACTTAAAACTAGTTATAAACATGTATTTTGGGTGAAATAACCGATTCAAAACCGAATTCATTGATATTATACAACTTCAAACCCGAACCGAATCTGAGCAAATCCCAAACCGGACCTTTATAATAACATAATGGATCTTAAACCTTAAAACCAAAAAACTAAAGTAACCAAACCAATAACGGGCCGGGCCGGTCCCCAAATACCCAGGCCTAGTTTTAGTCAATCCGATCCATTTCATCATTATGCAAATGGCAAAGATAATGTAGATACAAAAGGTCTAGATTTGCTCCAAAATAACAGAACACCAAAGAAGCAAATTAGCTTTGTTTAAAGACAACGGAATCAAATTGTCTGAATTACTTTTTTTTTTCAAAAATTCATCTGTGATCTTTGGAGTTAGATGTTGCAAGTTGGATCTTTCTTTTAATCTTCCAGGCTTGACTCAGCTTCACTTGTTTCCTGCAAATCAAAACATAAAACAGAGAATATGATTGGAACTTCTTTCTTATGAAACTTCAGTAGTTTCAAAGATCTATTAAGGAAGCTATACTTGATTGGTTTAGGAGCCTCTGTTACTTCCTCAACACTCAACAATGCGAACGAGCTTGAAATATTGCTTATAATCTCTTTCTTTGTGGAAGAACCAACCGGCCATTTCATCGGTACAACTAAATCTCTGCATCAATACAGAAACATAAATATTTCTCATGTTTCGAGTCTAATTTAAGGCAACAAAATTCAACCAACTTACCCTTGAAAACATGTGTATCTGCACCGTTGTATCTTGACTTTTTTGTATCTCTTGTAATGTTTCTCTAGATGTTTAGTGGCATAAGAGACATCTGAAGATGGCAAAACATGCCAGATCTTCAAAACTTGGACATTGTGATTCTCTCTTTTGATAATGTCTATTGTCCAAATGAGGCTTAGACCATCAATGACCTCATGTTGTCTCCACAGATTCTCACTCTCAGTGTTCAACTCTTGCTGAAGCTCCTTTCCATCAGATAACTTCTCCAAAAAGGTCATAACTCTTCTGTTAATTTCAGAGTCTACAATCGTCTCAAGAGATTTCAGAAACTCATTGCTAAGCCAAACCTGTCCAAAAAAGATCAAATGGATGAAGAGCAATAGATAAGATGAAAGGCAATGAATGAGTGCTATTGTTGATATTGTACCTTCCATATCGAATTCTCAAAGGAAATAAGCTCCTTGTTTTGAAGCTTATTAAGATCGTTGAGTGCTGTTGTTGATCTTTCTATACATTGAGCTAATGATTCATTATCTTTTGCATCATGGAAACAATCTCGTGCTTTCGCATCATCAACTAATTGCCTCCAAACTGATCTATTGTTCGTTAAAGTCGCTTCATTTCCAAGAATCCATAAACAATATCTACATAAAGAGAAAGGATAATCAACAAAAAAACAAAATAAAACAGCTGCAAAACAAATAGCTAATCTAGGAACTGAGGAAAGTGTTTGAGTACCTTGCTCGTGTGAGTGCAACATTGGTTCTTTGTTGGTTAGATAGAAATCCAATTGTTCCTTTACCATTAGACCTAACAGTTGAGATTATTATGATATCTTCTTCACCACCTTGAAAGCCATCTACAGATCGAACACTCACTGTGAATCTCCCTTCAGTATTGTTATACTTTGTGCCTATCTTGTCTTGAATTGCAGACACTTGAGCCTTGTAAGGTGAAATCACACCTACGCTGATCAATCTTCCTGTCTTTCTTGAAACTGCATTAAACATTACAGAGCAAAAAAATCAACATTAAAGTTCAACTTACAAGACTGGTCTGTAATAGAGATTTGTTTTTACCTGAGTAAAGCTTTGACACTATCTCAGCCACAACTGAAACTTCCATTACGTTTTTCAAACTGTAACCTTCTCCAAATTGTTCTCTTCCATAAGAAATGTTGATGAAAGAGTAAGGTCCATACATGTTCTCAGGAAGAAACTTCTTCTCATAACTTCTCACCCTCACAGAAGGAGCATCCAGGATCTTCTTATCATAAAACTCTCTGTTTGGGAAAATACTTATTGAAGGATGCATCCGGTATTGCATGTTCAGCAACTGTTTATTATGTCCCAACATCACCAATCTTTCAAACAAACTCCTCCCAAGATCAGCTTCTGAAGCAAACTGTATATTTGTTTTTTAACATAAGCAAAAGAGAAGAAGATGATTGTGTATAATAATTAGTAACAAAACAAACCTTGCTCTGGATCATTGCAGGCAATTGCTTTTCATCTCCAATCAAAACCGCATGTTGAAGTCCCGGAAGCTGCAAAGGAATCGCTGATTCACATTCTTTCAACTGAGCAGCTTCGTCGATCACAAGAAGCTCTATTGGTAGACTCATGTGTAACTTAGCAGAGCTTGATGCTGTGCAGAAAAGCAGATATGCGTGTTCTAAACAGAGGTCTTTAAGAAAAAGTTCACTCGAAAAAGCTGGAAGATCGATACTTTCAGTAATTGATCTTAACAAATCTAGACAGTCTTGCTTTCTTGTATCTCTCTCAAATCTGCCATTTTTTTCCCTGGTAAATTTACAAGACTTGTTACCATTTTCCTTGACATCAGAAATTGTGAAACCTTTGAGGAGCTCGTTAGCCTGATACATTTTCTCAGCGACTCGAAAGGAGAGCACTGCAGTTGGTAAATGCAGGCACAAAGTTGGAAACTGTTCCTGCAGCTCATCTTGTAGTTTGTAAAACCTCTCCTGTACAAACTCCTCAAAGGAGAGAAGTGTTTCATCTAGGCAATATTTGTTGTCTTGCTTAGGACATTCCTTGCCAACCAAGTACTGCTTATACACTTCTTTCGGATCATCGAGCAAACAGATCATGAGGTTTACATTTGCTCTCCATCCAGTCACAGCCAAAAAGCAATCTTTAAGCTTCTTGACTCGATACTCAAGGAAGACATCAGAAAGATCCTCCCGTTCTTTGATCTTCATCCTTTCTTTATGCCCAAACAAAACAATATCTCCAAGACCATACCCATAAAAGCTCAATGACGAATCAGAGACTAATTTCACAAGCCTTGAAGCTACTTCCAAAACAGCTATATTAGTTGGAGCACAAGTCAATGTCCTACATCTCATTTTCAGCATGTTTAAAAGCAGAACACTTGTTGTTTTAGTCTTCCCTGTGCCCGGAGGTCCCCAAATAAGTTTGATGTTGTTAGAATGGTAGCAATTTTTGGCTTCTAGACACCGCAAAATCGCATCTTCTTGAGATGAATTCAGTTTAAATAAACGTAACAATCGCTCATAGTGATGTGACACAACATTCTCGTTGGTTTCTTTACACTGAACACATCCTCCATCAACCTACACAAGAAACAGAATTTCAAAATATAATTTTTGATTATGTACTAAAACTTGGCTTAACTAACCTCATTGTTGCTTTGAAGTACTCTTGAAATAAGCTTCAAGTTTCCTCCTTCAGCTGGTGGATGCAACGCCCTCCAAATTCTGATATTCGTCATCATATTAATCAAATAAACCCCAAAGAGGCTTATGTTTTTCGTCACAACTTCTCCTTTCTTTGTCTTTTGTGTGTACTCACCCTGATAACTGATGGGTTTTGAAGCCAGAATAGTGATCAAATGTGGAAAATCTTCGTCTACGTGGATAACCAGAGCCAGCAAATAAGGCTCATTGGAACATCTCAAGTCATCGATTCGAAAAGGTTTCTTATTTGTCACTGCAATAAGATCGTTGACCTCTAGCTGCTTTCGTTCTCCATTAGTCGTATTCTCAGACATATTCTTCAAAGTAATCTTATAGAAAAGATCCTTGGGAGGCTTAAAATCTTTTGTTGGTTCGATATCCCAAAATTTGAAAGCTTGTGCACGTCGTATCGTTTCCATACTTGAAAACAAAGCAGCATGAGTCTCTTCAATAAGCGGATCAACAAATGACATAAAATACTCATTGGTTGATGAAAATGTCGTAGGAATCTTCTCAATCTATCAACCAAAACAACAAAATCCATAAAGCAACAAAAACAAGTAAGTAGACATCTTAAGTTTCCAAGAAAAGTTAAAAGACTCGGAAGAAAACAGACCTTTCCTTTGTACAGATTTGAGTTTAGTACATCGAGAAGAGACCAAGAGAAAACAACATCGACCAAGTCTCTTCCTTTAACGATTCTCTTCTTCTGCGTGTCATCCTTTGCAACCCACAATCTCTGCATCTTTTAACTCTGTTCCTGCAATCCTAAGACTTCTTGATTCGTCGATGTTACATCAATCAATGTTCAAACGAAGAAGATGAAGTGTTTGTGAACGGTTGGAGTGTAGGAAGTGCAAAAGATTTGTTCTTTTCCTTTTCTTCCTCGGAAAGGACCAATACTAAACCAGTACTTTTACTTTAAATTTCGAAAATATACAACTTTTATAACTTCTGACTCTATTTACTTAAGTTTTGATTTATATTTCCTTTTTAACGCTCTCAATAATATCTGTTAACATCCATTTATAAAATAGTTTCAATATCCCTTCCATAAATATTTCTTTACACCAAAAGTCATCGTTTTATTTTTTATAACCAATAGGGAACCGAAGTAATTTACATAAACAAAAAGAACTTTATTCTTTCTAAATTCATCCACATTAGATCTTCTAATTTCATATTGCCGGTACGACTGAATATTCTCTGTAGAATTGTCGCAACATGGGCGTTCTACGTTAAAAATACGCCTGTTAGTAAATTAAAATTTTCTGAAATTACGAAACTAACTATATTTTAGACTAAAAGATGTGATAGAACCGGAAAAAAATTCAGTATTTCAATTTTAATTTCCAAAACTTGTTAATGATATTATTACAGTGCTTGCTGGGAATAATTTAACCCTTAATATTATATTCGGTAAAATCTAGTATTTAAAAAAAAAAAATTGACTAAACCCTATATAAAAGAAAAAAGTATATAAAATTCTTGAAGATATAGAATGTGATCAAGACAGATTATTGATCATATACTAATTTCATGATTTAGTTTGGGTTTATTCTGGTGAGAAATTAATTTATACTAGTCGGAATTATTTTGATCTAAATACTCGTATAATAGTATCCAATGATAATTTGATGCGATTGTATTCAAAAATATTTGGTATGATTTTCTATACAAAAATATCTGATTTGATTGTATTTTAAAATATTTGATATGATCTTATTTGATATTATTTGAAACAATTACAAATGGTTTATTCAAATCTTAATTCCACACCAATTGTAACACTCGCTCTGGATCTTGAGAGACAAGGTGTTATTCCTTGGCTTTACCAAAAATTTAATTTTTGAAAAATCGATCGACACCAAAAATCTGGTTCAAAATTCCTGAAAAAAGAAAAATGAAGAAGGGTGAGTAATGAATTACTCTAAGTGAGGAGATCACTTCTGTATACTAAGACTTAAAGTTCTAACCTAATTAAAGCAAATTTATCTTATACATAGAAAGCAAACATATACAACTCATATTTTTCAACAAGTTGTACCAGACATGTCGCATTGCCTATAGCAACTAACTTCATACAACAGCTCAACATCCTCCAAATGGCTTTAGAGCCACTACAATTCCTCAGTTTATTTTTTATGGAAGCGACAGCCCATAGCTCGATACATTCCATGTCAGCGGTATATTCATGGAAACGATAGCCCGTAACTCGATACATTCCATGTTAACCCTTTAAGAAACTTTCATTTATATATTTTTCTAACTTACAACTACCCAAACAAAATTACATCTCTCACGAGATATAACAACACCAACACTAATATATTTACATATAATAATTCAAGCAACTATCCAATTCAAACAGTCACAAAAATTCTTAATATATTATTTATTAAATATATAATATCTACTTATATTTATTAATATATATATATATATATATATATAATATTTAGATAAACTTGCCAAAATTAAATTGAAGCTAAAAGATTCGCAAATCACGTCCTCACCTCGATTGGTCGGTGCACAGATCGAAAAATGCAGGAAAAATAGGCCAAAACTCAAAACCCAACAGCTACCTTCGTGCACAAGCAACAGACAAAATTGGGGTTCTTATTTCCAAATCAACAGTGGTTACTTGCGGGACAACCTACACGATTTCTGAACAGATCTTACCTTGATTTGAACGCTCGATGGTCACGTTGGTTTCCTGAATATGTCCCCTATCCAAATCCAACAAGTTCCTAGTTCTTCTTTCCCAGATGTTAAAAGAAAACGACCCTAAAGATGCCAAGTCGAACACAATTATAAAACTAAAACCCTGATTTCTCTTAGTTTCAAGCAAAAATTGATTCCACACCTCACCTTATTCTGATTGTATCTTCCCAAATATAACTCCGATCACCAATCCCTTTTCATCTAAAGACTCTTGAAATAGAGATCTTTCCAACCCTATAAAGATCACGATCATAGGCTCAGTGACCAATTAGTTATGAACCCCAAAAGTAAGCAAAACAAACATGTTTTTGAAACAGCAAACAGTTTCGACGTCTTACCTTAGATTGATCGTAACTTCCTCTCCTATTTACAAATTTCTTGCGGCTACGGCTTCGTGAGAGGAAGCTCTTTCCACACATATGATAAACACGATTAACAGATGACTAAATCAAAAGTTATGGGCCTCAAAAGTAAGTTGTTCGAACTGGATTCCTTACCAGTTTCAAGCTTGTGTAATTGGCTCCACAAAATTTAGGAACACTAACCGTAAATTGGAAGCTCGAGTTTGCAAATGGTAGAAAGTAAAAGAGTTGAATCGGCGCTGGGTAATGAGATTTATAAAGGAGATCACACTAGGGTTTTGAAGTTAGGTTGAAATCTTAAATCTTCCCTATTTTTCTCAATAGATTTTCTCAAACTCAAATTCCTTTCTTACTGGGCTTATGGGCCACGAAATTGAGTTCTCAAAACTCAAGTTTGGGTCTCACAATTCTCCCCCACTTAAAGAAAATTCGTCCTCAAATTCAACATTCCAGGTTGAACTGCACTTATATCCTTAAAGAGCTTTTAGACTGTATAGTTTACATATGTCTTACATGATTCAGTTGTCCTTTACATAATCAAATAAAAAATACCACATCGACTTTATTAAATAAGGCAAAACTCAAGTTTAAAATTCTCAAACGGATATAACTCCAAAGAAACTAATATCCCAAACAAATGAACTATTAACATTATTCTTAAACCGCTAAAACAGAAATCCATGCAGTGAGCTTAAACTAAAACTTATTCATTGGTTGAAACACTAATTGTTATGTGGAATCTTGCTCTGCATTAACATGCTCCCCAACTGCATACACACGTGATCCAATTGCTTGCCTTTTCAGAGGTGGTGGCAAGTTTCCTTCATTTTTCATTCCTTGCTGCCTCACTGGCATTTGTGCTGTGTAATCTCGCGCATAATGACCTGGATGTCCACACCTCATGCAGTTATCCCTTGCTGGACAATCCCCTCTGGTATGACCTGGTTGTCCACACCGGAAACATTTTATTCTGTCCCTCCAACAACTTCCATCATGACTTTTTCCACAAGTAGCACATAACGGTCGAGTCTGCCTAGGTCCCAATCTGATTATCTTGAGGAAAATTTTGAGGCTCACAACCTCTTGCAGCTTTCAACTGGGTACGCATGTGGTCGCTAGCTTCCTCCTCAAGTCATTTCTCCTTTGATGCAGCCATCTCCACGATCTCAACCAAATTAGCACAATCCCGGAGAGAACAAAGGTTACGAATGCTAGCATGTAACCCTCTCTTGAACCTACGAACCACATCATACTCAGTTCTGTCTCTGACAGTGAACTTTCTAAGGCAACTGAACTGCTGCTCATACTACCTAACCGTCTTTGTATCCTGACAAAGCTCCAGAAAGTCATTATCCATCTGATTCATCACTTTCCGTGGAAAGTACTTCCTGTTGAACTCATCCAGAAAGTCAGTCCAGGTAATCACATAACCTTCGGGCATGCTCCTCTTCACATTCTCCTACCAAATGCATGCATCTCCATGCAGGTAGTGCACTGCCAGCTCCTGTCTAAACTCCACTGGACATCTGGTAGAATCAAAGTTCTTCTCCAAAATGGCCGCCAATCATCAGCCTGAACTGGATCGGTCCCACCAGAAAAGTACTCCATGCCCATATCCCTCATGAGTCTCATTGTCTTCCAGTACGAGAGTCCAAGTCCTAGTGGCTGCATTCACGTAGGTGGCAGGGGTGGCTGGTGCTGCCTCGCTGCAGCAGCTGTAGGTTGTGGCTGCTCCTGAAATGTGCCTGTTGTCGGGGCCTGAGGTGGTGGTGGTGGTGCAGCCCGGTTAACCAGCTCCTGCACAAGGTTTCGTAGTTCTAATAACTTCTCACGAGTTACCACATCAGGCAGTAGTGACGCTGCTGCTGCCACTGATCGTCGTCTCCTTGTTGGCATTTTATGTCAACAATTCAACACATAACTTTGAGAAACAAGGCTCTTTTATACATTTAAAATAGCAACGCTTAAACAACTCTAAAAAACAATTCTCAAATCTTAGTGACTCGCAAACTCCAACAATTTTTCATACCCCAAACCTTCATCACTCCTCCAAAGCGGCTAGGAGAACAATCAAAAACAAAGAAAATAAATTCAAAATTTCTCTCTTCATTTTTTTTACATAAAAACCTTTTTTTATTAAGCAGAAACATTTTTATCTCTTTCTAAATCCCTTCTTTTTATAAATAAAATACTTTATATTTTTTTTTCTTTTTTTCTAAATCTTTAAATAATTTTTTTTCTTTCCAAAATCAACGAAATAATTTTCTTTCATTCTAAATCCATTTTTTATATAAATAAAATACTTTCCATCCATTTTTTTAATTTTAAAATGTAACTATTAAAACCAACAAATCATTAAAAATTTATTTGAAAACATTGACCCTCCGGGTCATAATCGGAGTGGCCTTAACCAGGCTCTGATATCAATTGTAACATCCCGCTCCTGATCTTGAGAGACAAGGTGTTATTCTTTGGCCTTACCAAAAATACATTTTTTGAAAAATCGACCGACACCAAAAATCTTGTTCAAAATTCCTGAAAAAGGGAAAATAAAGAGGGGTGAGTAATGAATTACTCAGTGAGGAGATCACTTCTACCCACTGAGACTTAAAGCTCTAGCCTAATTAAAGCAAATCTATCTTATACATAGAAAGCAAGCATATACAACTCATATTTTTCAACAAGTTGTACCAAACATGTCGGATTGCTTATAGCAACCAACTTCATACAACAGCTCAACCATCCTCTAGATTGCTTCAGAGCCACTACAATTCATTAGTTTATTTGTTATGGAAGCGACAACTCGTAGCTCGATACATTCCATAACAAACATCTAATCATAGAAGCGAACAACCCGTACCTCGATACATTCCATTTTAGCAATATCTCCATGGAAGCGACAACCGGTAACTCGATACATTTCATGTCAGCGGTTTATTTATGGAAGCGACAGCTCATAGCTTGATACATTCCATGTCAACTCTTTAAGAAACTTTCCTTTATCTATTTTTCAAACTTACAACTACCCAAACAATATTACATCTCTCACGAGATATAACAACACCAACTAATATATTTACATATAATAATTCAAACAACTATCTTATTTCAAACAGTCACGAAAATTCCTAATATATTATTTATTAAATATATAATATCTATTTATATTAATATATATATATATATAATATTTAGATAAACTTGCCAAAATTAAACTGAAGCTAATAGACTTGCAAATCACGTCCTCACCTTGATTGGTCGGTGCACAAATAAAAATGATGGAAAATAGTCTGAAACTCAAAACCCAGCAGCTACCTTCGTGCACAAGCAACATACAAAATTTAAGTTCTTATTTCCAAATCAACAGCGGTTGCTTGCGAGACAAGCCATGCGATTTCTGAACAGATCTTACCTTGATCTGAACGTCCGATGGTCACGTTGGTTTCCTGAATATGTCCCATATCCAAATCCAACAAGTTCCTAGCTCTTCTTTCCCAAATGTTAACAGAAAACGACCCTAAAGATTCCAAATTGAACACAGTTATAAAACTAAAACCCTGATTTCTCTTAGTCTGAAGCAAAAACTGATTCGATACCTCACCTTATTATGATTGTATCTTCCAAAATATAACTCTGATCACCAATCCATTTTCATCTAAGGACTCTTGAAATAGATATATTTCCAACCCTATAAAGATCACGATCATAGGCTCAATGACCGATTAGTTATGAACCCTGAAAGTAAGCAAAACGGACACATTTTTGAAACAACAAACAGTTTTAACGTCTTATCTTAGATCGTAACATCCTCAATATAGCTCCGATTTACAAATGGCTTGTGGCTACAGCTTTGTGAGAGGAAGCTCTTTCTACGCATATGATAAACACGATTAACAGATGAGTAAATCAAATGTGATGGGCCTCGGAAGTAAGCTGTTCGGACTAGATTCCTTACCAGTTTGAAACTTGTGTAATTGGCTCTACGAAATTGAGGAACACTAATCGCAAATTGGAAGCTCGAGTTTGTAGATGGTAGAAAGTAAAAGAGTTGAATCGGCGCTGGGTAATGAAGTTTATAAAGGAGAACACACTAGGGTTTTGAAGTTAGGTTGAAATCTCAAACCTTCCTTATTTTTCTCAACAGATTTTCTCAAACTCAAATTCCTTTCCTTACTAGGCTATGGGCTACGAAATTGAGTTCTCAAAACTCAAGTTTGGGTTTCACAATTACTTGTAACGCCCCAACTGTCACCTTAATGGGTCCTATGTCCTCTTCGGGCCCATGGGCCCACCTTACCAGTCGACAGGTCGGTATGTTACGTCCGGGAGGATTTAAAAACTTGTTTACCGACACTACAAATCACCACATGATCTTTTCACGTGTTTTGTCCTCACTCACACGATTCCGAAAATCACTTTCTAGAAGGTCACTCATCATTTGACTACTCCAGCTTAAGCACGCTTAACTCTGGAGTTCTCTCTAGACAAGTGACCGAAAAGATAAGTACACTTTAGTGACATAGGTAGCCAAATCAATTCTTTTAAACCTCTCCGCATGCACCATCACATATCATATTTCCCAAAACCGAGATGTTACACCAATTAATGTAATTAATAGATTCTTATAATTGTGTCTAATTCTAATTAATTATTATAAATTGATAGAAAAAAAAATCTACTTCCAAATTCTTCTTTTTCGTGCACTCTAAAATATTTTCGACAAAAAAGCTAATCATTGATCTCTACTTAGTTACAACTTACGGTATAATTGAGGTTTAGTTACGACCCACTAAACTAATTAAAGATGTTTATGTAAATATTAAATTCTTTTCTTTTGGTATAAGTTTTTTATCACTGCATTTAAAGTTATCTTTATTGTCATCGAGACTTTTTTACACACTTTACTTGTCGAAACTTTCCACTGACGTTGACGTGAGTGATTGAGGGACATGTTTCCATCCATCTGATACAAATTTATCTATTTCCGCATCAAAATATTATTGTAGGATCAATTACACGTGAAACTTGACCATAATCTTAAATCCACACATTTTGTAAATTTAAAATTTTATTATAGGCAATTTGAAAGTTGTCATGGTTATTACACACAAATTAAACTTAATTATTTGTTCCTGCTCTCTGAAGTCAATTTTCTTGACTCTCAATTACAAAACACACTCCCTAACTCGTAGTATCCGTAATTTGGCTAGGAATCAACCTTTTGTAAATAATGTTCTTCCCTTTCGGATTCTTTCTTTCTTTTAAATAAGTAAAATTGGCACAAAAAAACTTAATTATTTAATTTAACAAAAGCCAAAGTTGATGTTGGTTAAATGATAACTAATTACCGTTAAACCAGCTTTGTAAACCCGATTTAGTCATTAATAAAAAAAAGACCCGACCAATGACTCGATTATAGAACTACACCCATTACGCTTTGCGATTAAAGAATAGACCCCAATTTTTCCCTAATTCGAAACCTGGACACAAACAACTATCAATTTCTCTCACAGATACAAAATCTTCACAAAATCTCTTCTGTAACTCATGTTGATAGTCGAGTTTAGAGGTTTTCCACCCCTCGTCGATGATGGAGACAAAGATGAAGATAATCTTGCACACGAGGAGTTGACTCATGGAGAATCTGTGGATAAGAAACATGGTGAAGCTAAGGTGAAATACGGTTGGTGCTCCGTCGAGAAAAGAGTGCTTAAAATGATTCTAGATAACAAATTTAGCGAGCCACCTAGAAACGACGGTTCTTATTGTCGTGGATTGTATCTCTCTCCCGGTAATTCTCCTCTCCATTGGTAAGAAAAAGTTCAAACTTCTTCCGATAGAAGCTTTTTTATTGTGCTTTGGTTTCATTTTCGTTTTGTCTTTCTTTTGGTTTTGTTTCTTTAGTTTGAAAGATTCAACTTAAGAAGCAGAAGATGGAATGAGACTCTTACTGCTTTGTAGAGTTCTACTTGGAAAATCAGAGATTGTTCCTGAAGGCTCAACTAGATCATATCCGAGTTCACCGAAATTTAACTTAGGTGTAGACGATTTAAATTCTCCGAGCAAGTATGTTATGTGGAGCATACATATGAACACACTTGTGTTGCCTGAGTTTCTCCTTCCCCAATACTTATCATTCAGAAACACTATAAAGATCAACAAGTAAGTGCTTTTGTGGTTTCTTTCTTCTTCATTTTTTCTCCGGTAATTTCACATTCTAAGTGTTGCTTTCCTTTGAATTTTAATAGAACAGAAGAATTACGCAGAGCAAACTGATACAACAAGTCAGAAGAATAAGCAGAGAGAAATTACTAATTCATATTATCAAAGCTTTTAGACATAAAGTACAACAGTAATACTACATTGCATAATCACTATGTGTTCTGTTTCACGGACACAATGGCCATGCTTATATTTTGTCTTTTAACTTATTAAAGATTCTCCTTTTCAAATCAGGATTGGTATGCGAATGGTCTCCATTGTAGAGATATAATTTGGGTTTTCAACGTGTCTGGTTTTAGTTCAACAGGTGGGTCCCAATCGGATTATATACTCAGGTGCAACCAGTTACCTCACTTAACCGTCTAGATTTTTTAATTCAAACAAAGCTAACTAGATTGTGTGTAATAACGATGACAACTTTCAAACTGCATGTAATAAGATTTTAAACTTACAAAACGTGTGGATTTAAGACTATGGTCACATTTTGTGTGTAACTGATCCTATAACAATACTTTGATGTGGAAATAGATCAACAATCCAATTTATTTATGTTAAAGTTGTGACCGAGCAATACAAAACCAAGGTAATACTATATTTATATTATCTTTTACTTTAAACTGTAATTAATAGCCAATGACACTGGTAAATTAGTGGTAGGATTCTCTTTATAAATTCTCAGGTACCAAAGTTTGAACCATCTCCCTGTTGTAAAATGGTGGGATTAAAATGTCACTAAGCTAGTTGAGAAAAAAAACTGTAATTAGTATTTCCTGATGAGGCCATCTCCAGCCAAGGACGACAAACACCAAAAATGGTGCAAAAGTCCTTTATCTCCATTTTATACACTAAACACTAAGGAGCCATTATTCAATTAAAATTTGTATTGACTTTTAGTGACTTTTAGTGACTTTTAATGATTTATAATGATCGATTAAATTTTGGTTTTTTGTGAATGAAGATGTTGAAGAAGTGTGTGTCATGTGCCTAATTTAATGAAGACACATGTGGGTCACATGTTACTTGGAGAACAAGATGTTGCTATATTCAAGGAGTTTTGAATTGAATATAAAGGAGCATATTTTTAAAATCTCGATGATAAGAATAAAGCTAAAAAATCTGGAAGATTTCAACAAAAAAAAGCAAAAGATAAGAACAAAATTTTGAATGGAATCAAAAATCAAGGGATAAGACCAAAATCTCCTATTGGACGTGATCTAGGGTTGAAGACTAAGGTAAGGATGTGCATATAAGTAGGTTTCATCATTGTAATTTAGGGCTAGAGCTTTTGAGAGAGAGTTTTTGAGAGAAAGACTAAAAAAACGTAAGCTCGTCAAGGTTCTGTTTTGACTTGTCAGGATCGTGTTTCGGGTTAAGAAATCTAGATTTAAGTTGGTTTCTAGGAGAGTAATATCCAACAAAGTGAGAAGCTTTTGTAAGAAAAGTTCTACTTGAATAAATCTAGTTTTTTGTGTGTTTACAGTGTTCTGTTTGCAGATTTATAATCAGTAATCTTTTTATCAAATTCTCTGCACTTTCAATTGGTATCATAGTCGGACACCGATTGAATAGGCGTTTATTCAAAACAGGTTAAAATCTTGGGTGGACATGGAGAATTCACCACAATATATAATTATCACCAACCCTCTGAAGCTGAATACTAACAACTATGGGTATTGGAAGGTTCAAATAACTCAGCATATTTAGAGTATTGATTATGACACATTGGTAGCTGCTGAAGAAGTTTTGGAACCTCCGATAAAGCTTGATGGAACAACAAAACCGAGGAAACAATGAAACTCAAAACAAAAGGCTGAAGTAAAATGAAATTCTAGAGCTTTGGTTGCAATTTTCAATGGACTCCATATTAATTAGTTTAAGAGAGTTCAAGGATGTACTACAGCAAAAGAAACATGAGATATTCTTCAAGTGAGCTTTGAGGGATGAGTAATGTTAAGAGAACTCACATAGACATGCTAGCTTCAAAATTTGAAAATTTGTCTATGGGTGAAGAATCTGTTGAAGAGTTCAGCAGGAAGCTGTCTTCATTAGCTCATGAGGCTTTGGTGTTGGGAAAACATATAAAGATAAGAAACTAGTCAAAAAGTTTATGAGGTGTCTTCCTTCCATATTTCATGGACATCGGTCTGCTATAAAGGTATCTCAAAAATCTGATACATTAAGGTTTGATGAAGCTAATGGTATTATGAAGGCATATGAGTTAGAGATCAACCAAAAGCATCTAGTGAGTAAAGGAGAAGGCATAACTCAAATGTCTGAAAATTCATCAAAAGAAAATGATTCAACTGAAGATTTAGAAGAAAATTTTGGTTCGATCATCAACAGAATTTTACAAAAGGCTGAAAGAAGTCAAAGAAAAGAGTATCAGTCACCTGGTCAGCCAACTTTTAACAAAGAAAACTACAAATCAGAAAAATAATGTCTTGAGTGTCTAGGTTATGGTCACTATAAAGCTAATTGTGTTTCAATCAGAAAAGACGTTTATTCAAGGCTATGGATGCAAAGGGCTTCTTCATACCAAAATGGATCGCATTTCAAGACCAAGTGAAAAATCTGCAATGGCATCATGGAGTGATAGTAATGATGAGCAGGAAACCAGGATTCCAAACAAATTTATAGAACGGCTAGATATTGTAGAAGTATCAGATGATGAAGATAACATTGTTCTGATTTATAATGAATATGTAGTAGCTGAGGAACATGAGTTTGATGATGAAGTGGATATGACTCTAGAAGAACAGTTAAGCATCATGGTAGAATCTTTAGTTAAGACTCGTAAAGAAAACAAACGCTTGAAGGCATATAAACAGGTCGTTGATGATATGCTTCAAGAAGCAGAAAAAGAGCTTACAGATGTCAAAGTTAAGAATGTTGAACTGGAAGGGAAAATGACAGAGCAATTACGCAACATTAAGATGCTAAGCAAAGGAACTAGAGATCTTGGCAAAGTTCTACCATTGGGAAGAACAAGCAATGTGAGTTGGGAGGTTCGTTACACGGGACCAGAATCTAGTGCTACAACAAAGTTTGTGAAAGCTGCACCAGAAGTCAATAAATCAACATACTCATGTGTGATTTAAACCAAGAAAAAGAAGAAACATTCAACCTCAGAAGGCTGCAGAAAGTCAACGCCCAAAAAACAACCTTATGTTCTACCGAGATCCACGAGCACACATGTTATGACCTAGAACAGAGCAAATCCAAATTTTCACTGCAACAATATAAGAAGACATGTTGTTAAAAAAGGAATTGTTGATTACTATTGGAAGCAAATGGTTGATTGTTGGTATTGTGAAAAGCATGGTCATGTCAAAGTTGAATGTTACAACTATCTAAACAGAATAAGAGAAGCAATTAAGCATGATAGAGTATACTAGGACAATTAGAAAAGAAATAGTTTTGGGTTCAAAAGTATGATTTTCATCAACGTTGTGATTCGCCTGATAACAACTTATTGACTAATTATTCAAGACACATGTGGTCTCGTTCGCGGTAACCCAGAAACACGTGTTTGTTTTTGCCTTGATGTACACTTAAGCAGGGGAGATAAAGGTTACATATGTCTGATTATAGGGCAGACAAGTTTTTGGGAGAGCACAACATTAACCTGTTTGTGCATAACAAGAACTTGTTAGCTCGAGATGAACATCAAGTGTAAAAGGATGAGATTAAAGATGTTGAAGAAGTGTGTAAGTCATGTGCCCGATTTAATGAAGACACATGTGGGTCACATGTTACTTGGACACCAACATGTTGCTATATTCAAAGAGTTTTTAATTGAAGTTAAAGAAGAATCTTTTCTAAATCTCGATAATAAGAATAGAGCTAAAAATTTTGGAGGATTTCAACACAAAAAAGGAAAAGATAATAACATAATTTTGAATGGAATGAAATTTAAGGAATAAGACCAAATCTCTTACCGAACATGATTTAGGGTTGAAGACCAATGTGAGGGCGTGCATATAGGTTTCATCATTTTAATTTAGGGCTAGATCTTTTGAGAGAAATACTAAAAAAAGCTTAAGCTCGTGACTTGTCAAGGTCGTGTTTGGGTTAATAAATCTAGACTTAGGTTGATTTCTGGGAGAGCAATTTCCAACAAAGTGAGAAGCTATTGTAAGAAAAGTTCTACTTGAATAAATCTAGTTTTTCATGTGTTCACAGTGTTCTTTGCAGATTTAGAATCAATAATCTGTTTTGTCGCATTCTCTGCACTTTCAGCGAATATTGCACTATTTACAAAGCACAAAAAGTAAAATATTACTACCTCCGTTGTAGAAAGTTTGATTTTCTGAATAATTCACATAATTTAAGAAAACAATCAATTCTTTTTTTGTCAACATTGGACCACAACGGAGAGACCCATTAGACAAGTTTCTACATAATATAGGCAGTAGGACTCGATTCCTGGATGTGCAAGTATGTATGCTTTTGGTGGACTTACCACCTATCACTAAACTAAATGCCACATACAATTATTTCAATTAATAGAATATCTAAATTAATGAAAAATATTAATTGAAATTAATATGTTTAGAGATCTATTGGTCATTTTTCTATAAGTTTTTTAATTTGGTTTTTTATAACAATAACATTGTAAACATAAACACAGTTAATACAATACAAAAAAAACAATCACTCTAGAAAATCAAACCTTTTATAACAGAAGTGGTATTGCATTAGTATTTTAGTATTGTGAACAATTAAATACATTATCTATTAATATTAATTTTGACTTATTTATGGTCGTTTGAAAATTTTGTTTGCTATATTCATACTGTTGTATCGTCTATTAATCAAATTTTTATCTCATTACACTATCCAATCGCTATAGTGTTATCAATCAACATTAAATTTCAAATGACCTTTGATTGACAACCTCTTTTCTCAGCCGCTCTTTTCAAATGGTCGTTTTCAAACAACTTTCATTTCAAGTGCTAATTTTTTTCAAATGGTCGTTTTAAACAGTGTTACCAATTGCACCCATAGTTTTTTGAAAATGGCGTATGCAAACAGAGCTATTTACAGTTGTTTGTAAATACAAACGATCATTTATTTTTTAATTTTACGTATAATTATGATTTAAAAGTAATATATGATTCATATTATGGTTCAAGAAGAAGAATTATTTACTTATATTTAGAAAAATATAAGTTTGTTAGTACGCAAATAATTTTTAAAAAGTAATAGTTGTAATCTATATATTTATTTTCATATTAAAAATTTTAAACTATATACTATTTCATAATATTTACAATATTTTTTCAAATCAAGTTTTACGTACTAATTTTTATCTCATTACACTATCCAACCGCTGTAGTGTTACCAATCAACATTAATTTTGATAATAGACCATCATTTTTGGGGGAATTAACTAAAATGACCTAAAATTTGAAATGAAATACAAAACTA
>OVBA01000203.1:0-84621 GCA_900406435.1 Lepidium aucheri
AATCACACACGAGCCCTTGGCTCTAATTCACAATCACGAATCACACAATTCCATTCATATCCAACCATTCAACCTAACTATTCTAGGGTTCCATTCAACCTATCACCAAATACATGACTAATCATGCCTTACGATCACGAACTCACCTTTGCCTAAGCTNATTCAGCTCCTAGCTTGATCTCACGAGATCGATCTTGCTCTCTTTCTCTCTTCGTGTTTTCTCTCTAGCTTTAGGGTTTGTTTTTGCGGATTCTCTTTCAATGAGTTCTAAGGGTCGAATTTATACTCTAATTCTAACCATAATCTTCTTGTTGGGCCGAAACTTATCCTCATCCAATTCAAGCCTTTTTAACATTCTTTTTGGCTCATAAACCAATCCTTGGTCCATAACACTTTGGCCTTTTTCCCTTTGGCCCATTAGGCTTTTCAAGCCCTTTAATCCTAACTTATTCACTCGACATTTCATGTCCAAACCTAAGCTAATTCTTGTCCGAACCAAGTTTAACACATCGAACCGCTCAATTCCATCTGATCTGAACATGGTTGTCCGAACCGATCGGCGCATGCGATCCATGCAGTTCGCGCGGTCCGTTCTGATCATTCTGGTCCGTTCCGACAAGGCTGTCCGATCCAACCATTCCTGTCCGATCCGACCAAGCTGTCCGATCCGATCGTTCTTGTCCGATCCGACCAAGCTGTCCGATCCAACCAGACTTGTCCGATCCGACCAGACTGTCCGATCCGACCAGACTTGTCCGATCCGATCAAGCTGTCCGATCCGACCAAGCTGTCCGAAAATCTATTTTTGTCCTAAAATCCTTCCTTAGCCTATTTTCACGGTTTTTCATGCTCTTTCTCATTCCTTAGGCTTCCAATGTCTATTCTTAACTCATCTAAATCAAATGCTCAAGTTTGGCTCGCCCGTTCGTACCGCACTCACATATCACACCTCGTGTGTTTGCGGATTTACCGAGTGTGGGTATTACAAAAAACTCTTTGCATTTTTCACACTCTCTTTGGTTCGTGTATATTTTCCTTTTTGGTTCATTTACATTCTTAATTTATGAATCTCATGTTCTAACTTATGGAAGCACTCTTAAGGTATGGTTTTTTAGATTTTTTTCTTCTTCTATATTTCAAGAACTTGAGTTTATTTCCTAATTTTCTCTTAACATTTTTCTCCAGGGACAACAAATAGAAACCCAAGTATTTTGTTACTGAAATTAAAGGAATATAATTTTGGATGTATTTTTGTTTATTTTTGGTTGAAATAGCAATGTATAACTTTTGTGTAATTTTTCTAAGAAAAATATTGAACTATTTATAAATGAATTATGGTAACTGTGATTATATTTTTGTAATACATCTTTCAAAATTGATTAATCTCCAATTTCAAATGATCAGATCTTTGAGCTCTATCATGATGTCTTGGATTTATAAGGCACCAAATTTTAGCTTTTCACAAGAAAATATCAAAAGTAGTGTGAGATGTAGGAAAGAAAGACGAAACCAAAACAAAACTCAAAAAAGAAAGAAATAAATAACTAAGTCACATGCCTTAGATGCATCAGATCCCTCCATGTTTGAACCAAAAATTTTAAACAAACCTTAGATGCAACTTTTCAAAAATCAGTCTTGCTAACTTTAGCTGAAGTCTATATTGATACAGACTTTATTTGAAGTTTACACTGATGCAGACTTCAAGTGAAATCGATTTTTAATAATCCTAATTACCTAAATTATTTCCAAAATTCATA
This sequence comes from Lepidium aucheri, assembly GCA_900406435.1. Lineage (NCBI taxonomy): Eukaryota > Viridiplantae > Streptophyta > Magnoliopsida > Brassicales > Brassicaceae > Lepidium > Lepidium aucheri. The sequence continues at coordinate 1,758 of OVBA01000203.1, forward strand.
CAACCTTAACTATAATATATAAACATGTTAAACTTGTATATAAACAAAAACAATATTTTTTTGTCCACAACAGGCCAAACAAAAACAATATCAAACTCACATAAGAAAAATACAAAAAATTAACTAAAAATTTTAAACATGCCTTAAATGCAATTTTTCATAAATTAACATTGCAGACTTCATGTGAAGTCTATTTTTGACAAGCTAATTACCTAAATTATTTCTCAAATTCATATAGTCTTAACTATATACATAAACATGTTAAACTTGCACAAAAGCAAAAACAATTTCAAACCCACATAGGAAAATTACAAAAAAGTTAAACAAAAATTTAAAACATGCTTTAGATGCAATTTTTTCAAAAATTAACGTTGCAGACATCATTTGAAGTCTACACAGACGCAAACTTCATATGAAATCTATTTTTAGATTAATTTTATATTTGACTAAAAGTTGACTTTATAAGTGTAGACTTCATATGCAGTCTGCAAATAAAGACTGCATATGACGTGTAGACTTCGTTAAAAAGTCAATATTAGTCAATTGCTGAAGTAACATCTATTTTATAGCATAGACTTCATTTAAAGTTTGCTTTTTCTTTTGTAGACTTCAAATGAAGTCTTCTATAAAGTCATTTGAAGTCTACTATAAAGTCAAATTTTTGGTCAAATATAAAATTAACATATATCTTTGCAGACTTCAAAGTCTACTCTCTGTAAAATTTTGAAATCTAGAAAAAATAGTAGATCTTAGTTTAGAACATGTTTACCTTATTTTAATGCCAAGAATTACAAAATCACCTTACATATGCTTTTTAGCATCCAAAAAGCACCAAAAACCTTAAAATTTAAGAATTTATAAAATTTAAAAATAAAAATTAGGTTTTTTTTTGTTAAAGAATAAAAATTAGGTTGTTTTATGGAAAGAAATATGGAGGGAATGAAAGATTATGGGGTGATGAGAGAAATGAAGAAGACTATGTGGAAAATTAGGTAGTTGTGTGTATATTTAGAACTTGAACTTTGTTATTAATGGTGGTTGAAAAAATTGAAAAAAATATTAGATGTTTATTTGGGTCTTGTTATGTTTTTATATAATTTAACAAAACTGAATAAATAAATAATGCCATAGTTGTAAATATTATGTTCCGTTAAAATTAAATTGGATAAATTTTTAGAGATAGAAAAACATGGGTTAATTTTTCAATTGACTAAAACTAATAGGTCACGTGAGAAACTAACCCTTAATTAAATTAAAAAATTGTAAATGAAACGTTAACAAGAAACTGAATAATTTTATCATAAAGCCTTAGATAAATTTATTATGGACAGAAATAATGGTGGGCGATTGCGGACTCCGACCCACGTGTGGTACCGTCCAAAACGCCAAAGATGATGTAACAATTTGAGTATTTCTTTTCTTTTTGTTTGTTTGTTAATATGTAACGATTATTTGTTAGGCCGCCGACCTCTCAATCTGACTCCGAATGGTGACATCAACTAATGATATACGTAACAATACTGTATTAATACAGTAACTAAGTAGTATTACCAAATGTCATTTTCACCATAATAACATACTATTATTTTGGAGTTGAGAGAAATTGAGATTAGCACGCCTTGTTTGATGCATGAGAACCACATCGTGCAAGCAGTTGTGTATGAATGATTGGTTGAATAAAGACTTGGATTAACAAAACGCAAATTGAGACTTTTGTCAAATTGCTCACGATATTTATTGGTCGTAGTAGATTTTACCGTGAAGAAATTACGTCTCAAATTTTGAAACGCGCTTATGGCGATTGAATGGTTGCAAAGATTCGCATTGCTACAACAATATATACTCTCCACCGATTGATTCAGTTGCCAATTCTATCCCTCTTTTTCTCTGCATTTTCCCCTCATCCTTCGAAACTTGTCGATTTGACTATCTTCTCCGAAACCCAAAGTCTCTGCTCTGTTCTCTATTGTTCATGTTGCTGTGACACTTCTGCAATTGTGTGTTCTGTGTTCTGGTTGTGAGTTAGCGGCGGATATGTGTCAATTTCATTCATCTGCGTGGAGTTTCCGGTAAACACGATGCTTCTACCATCCAATTTCGATTTCCCGTCCCACGCTTATGTGTCACGTCGTCTCTTCTGTCCGTGCTCCAGTGAGCACAGACTGATTGCATTCTGTGATGGATTTGCGAGGACGCGGGTTCTCCGTCGGAGATTCAGAGTTCAGGTTGCGAATGCGAATTCGAATTCGAGGTTTGTTACCACCGGGGATTCCGAGAACATGGGTATCGCGGATTCAGCGAGAAGGGCTGCGAGAACTCTTGTAATTACTCGGTTTTCAAATGAATTCGAAGACGAAGAAGTTGAATCTTCGCAGGAGTCTGCAATTCAAGCTGACCGAAACAATTTCACCAACTATAGAGAAGACCCGATAGTGGATAAGCTCAGAACTCAGCTAGGGGTAATCCATCCAATCCCATCGCCACCGATTAGTCGTGATGCAATTGGTCTTTTCGCTTTCTTCTTCTTTGTTGGTGTTATTTGTGATAAGCTTTGGACATGGAGAAAGAGGCGGAGACAATCGAGTCGCGAAGTTGGCCAAAGAGGAGCCGGACCATGGCCACAGGTTCCCACCAGCTTCTCCCTTTCTCTTGAGAAGGATTTGCAAAGGAAAGAGTCGGTGGAGTGGGTGAATATGGTGTTGGTGAAACTCTGGAAAGTTTATAGAGGTGGGATTGAGAATTGGCTCGTTGGATTGTTGCAGCCAGTGATTGATGACTTGAAGAAGCCGGATTATGTGCAAAGAGTTGAGATAAAGCAATTCTCTCTCGGGGACGAGCCTTTGTCTGTTAGAAATGTAGAGAGGAGAACTTCTCGACGTGTCAATGACTTGCAGTAAGTTTATACCTTGGTGCTGTTGCTTGCTTTACTTCTTCTCCCATATGTTAGGTAACTAATGCATTGTGTAGGTGGATCAAATTAGTGAAAATTGTTCTTGTTTGGTTTCATTCGCCTTGTTGTTTGCCAACAATCGCAGCTTCTGATGGATTTTATTTCACATTCACTTACCTGTTTCGTTTATTTTGAGCTTAAGTGTGTGCGAAGTTTGAAAGTAGTAACCTTGTGGGCACAAATCCTACGGATGCAATACACCACTCAAGTGTATCTTCGAATTTTTCAGTGTGTTGTTTCATTTGGAATTTGGGTACTGTAAACTTTCTGTTCATAGCTCAATTGTACGTTGCTTATGCTGTCATTTTTCTTCTTATAGGTATCAAATTGGTCTACGGTATACTGGTGGTGCTCGGATGCTGTTAATGCTCTCTTTGAAATTTGGTATCATCCCAGTAGTTGTGCCAGTCGGTATTCAGGATTTTGACATTGACGGTGAGCTTTGGGTTAAATTAAGATTGATCCCATCAGCTCCTTGGGTTGGAGCTGCATCATGGGCTTTTGTATCACTTCCAAAGATCAAATTTGAGCTGGCACCATTCCGATTATTTAATCTAATGGGTATGAGTTAATCATGATGGTCTGTTGCTTTCTCATAATATCATATATGTCGCATCTATTCGTACATTCTCTTAAAAATTAAATACACTGATCACAACACTTGACCATGTATTATGTGGAACGGTTATATGATTAACTATTGCTGAAAATTTTGAATGGACCTCTCCTTTATTTTTATAATAATGTACATGAGTACAGTACTTGCTCATATCGTTTTCTTCTTTTTGTATGAACGCCTTGGATGATGACATCAGGAATTCCTGTTCTCTCAATGTAAGTCTTACTATGGCTGTCTTCATGCATCTATTTTGCTGAATGTACTGTTCTTTTTTCAGCCTACTTCAATACTGGATTCGTTAGGTTCCTTGTACTTAAAAAGTTGTTTCCTGCTCAGTTGAAGTTATAAGTTGTTGAAAGGAGTTTCGTAATTTCTTTTGGCTATATGTGTCTTTTCTTTTCTTCTGTTAATTTTGGGAGCAGGCATTAAGTTGCAGCAAATTCTTATCAGATACTGACATTTGTTTTTAGCTTTTTCTGTCGTATATTGTTTACCCTCTTCAATGTTTTGATATATCAGTTTCTTCCCTCTTTCCTTTGCTTCATCTCTTTCAGGTTTTTGACCAAACTGCTGACAGAAGATCTGCCTCGATTATTTGTCCGCCCAAAAAAAATTGTGTTGGATTTCCAGAAAGGAAAAGCTGTTGGACCTGTTTCAGAAGACCTAAAATCTGGAGAAATGCAGGAAGGGAACAAGGATTTTGTTGGGGAACTGTCTGTTACTCTTGTAGATGCCCAAAAACTTCCATACATGTTTTCTGGTAAGTTATACTCACTCCACAGCTTTCTTTCTTTGGGCAACTAAAATCAGCTATAGTAATAATGCATTCTTTTTTTATCGATTTCCATGTTCTTTTATTCAGCAGATTTTGTTTGATAATGTGTAACAGGTAGAACGGATCCATATGTTATTCTACGAATAGGTGATCAAGTTATCCGCAGTAAGAAAAACAGTCAAACTACTGTGATTGGGGCTCCTGGTCAGCCAATCTGGAATCAGGTGAACTGCTTAGTTATGTTAGTGGCTTATCATTAATCTCACGGTGGATTAGCTTTGTTAAATTGCTAAAATTGTATGCTTCTATCATAAATATTGCCAGGACTTCCAATTTCTTGTTTCAAATCCTAGAGAGCAAGTGTTACAAATTGAAGTCAATGACTGTCTTGGGTTTGCTGATATGGCTATTGGTACCGGAGAGGTATATATCCTTCTAATTATCTTGTTTGTAATCTGCATAAGAATAGCTTGATATGCTGACAGAATTTATATCCCAAGATGATGATCGTCTACTTCTTTTTCAAGATTTTCATGTATCTTAAGAACCCATCCCGTTATGGTCTCTGCACCAATTCAACCAAAGGGTATGAATTGTGAAGATGAGACTGAGAACTAGCACCAATGCTGATAAGTTGTTTTTTAAATCATATGAAAAGTATCTGATGGAATGAGTAAGAAAAACAGTAGGCGAACAATCAGTTATTGCAGTGACAGTGTATTTTCTTTATTAGTAGTACCTAGTATTATGCGAGTATGCCACACCTCTTTTTGAAAGTTTGTGTCTCGTCTCTCAGGTTACACACCCTGTTGTGTTGGTTATTTGTCTTCTTATCAATATATACATACGGCACCTCTAATTCACTTAGATATTCTTGGCACAATTCCAATTCACAAGTTCCTGCACCAAAAACTGACAGCGCATATAATAATTATTGATGCTGCAGTTTGAGTAGTCAGCTTCTACTAGGATAACTTGTCACTGTCAGGCGATTGGTTGCTTATCTATTAACTGAGAATCTCTGCATTGATCACCAGGGAATGAGTGCGAATGTCAAAGTTGCTGTTTCCATAAACTTATTACTTGATTTTACATCCAGGTTGACCTTGGATCACTGCCAGATACGGTTCCTATGGACAGGATTGTTAGTTTGCGAGGTGGTTGGAGTTTGTTAGGAAAGGGATCTGCTGGAGAAATATTACTCCGGCTTACATACAAAGCATACGTAGAGGATGAAGAAGATGATAAACGCAATGCAAAAGCCATTTATGCAGATGCTTCTGATGATGAAATGTCTGATTTGGAAGAACCTAGCTCTTTTGAGCAGAATGACAAGATTCCTCTTGATGATATTGGTCAAGAGTCATTTATGAACGTGCTCTCTGCATTGATTTTAAGCGAGGAGTTTCAAGGCATAGTTTCATCAGAAGCTGGGGACAATAAACCTGATTATGATGAATCAAGCGTCTCAGCAGTACCTGCAGAGGTTGGGGCTGACACAAAAGGTGGACCGCAAGAACTTGGCAATGGGAAGATATCAGAGATGGAAGCGAAAAATGCAAATTCTGATGGAGGTTCTATTGATGATGGAGGTAGGTATATTGAGGCTCTGTCATATGATTACTTTGTTTACATGGTTGCTTGGTCTAAAACGATTAAACTTTCTAATTTCAGGATTAGCATTATTGTGGTTCAGTGTAATTACTTCTGTGCTGGTGCTCGTTGCTATTAACATTGGCGGCTCAAATTTTTTCAACCCGTAACATGGTGTTGGATGGACCACTAGCGATTTCTTTTGCCAACGTAAACCTCTGAACCTTGATATTGAAACTTTGTAAGTTCTGTCTATGGTTTTCATTATCAGTTGAATTCCCTTGAATAGATATCTAGAATTTCTGCATGTCTTTGAGAAACAGCCTTGCAATCTTTTCTGGAAAGACTATACCGTTTTTCGCTGGATTTATGCTTAGTGTGGTTTCTGATTTGGCTTTTATATTATAATTATAATCCCTTGATATCAATACTGAATTCGAAAAAGAGTTTTCAATTAGATAAAGTTATGTATATAAGTTGGTAATGATGTACCAAAGTTTCTGTAGTTGAGACGATACTAGGAACCTGGCAAACAGTTTATTAAAGATTGTGCGATTTGCTAACGGTTTTATTCGATGTGACATAGTTCAGTCAAAATATCTGCTTACATTCATCAGTGTTCCATTGTTGAGTCTCTGACCAAAGCCTTTGGTTTTGATGGCAGGTTGGTTAATTTTCTCCTCGGCCTTAAAGATGGCTTATAACGAGGGCTCAGTTTTGTGTTTACATTCTAATGCTGTTGTGTAGAAGAGGGGCGCTTATTGGCGGCAGATAGCTTTAGGGTTCATTTTACCCTGTCGCTTACAACTGTGAATCAACGTGTATACCAATGATATTTTTTTCCATATAGTAAATGAAATGAGTTATTATTCTTTCAATTCAAATAAAAAGTTTGTTTCTCTGCAAGGATTACATAACCCATTGCATGAAGACACCAGGTATCAGCAGCACTACTTGTAGGTTTGAGACAAGTAGTACTCTCTTTGAAGGTTTTTGGTGGAAATTAATGATGTTTTCACTTGGCCTTTTTGTTTTTTCTGCGTCCTTGTAGTTTTCGTTTTCCATCTTGTACATACAGCAACTGCAATATATTGCCTGCTATGGAGGATTTGCTTTTCTGGAAGAGCAATAAAAAGTTTATGGAGATACTTATGCGCAGGGTCTAACATTAATCAAGGTACATATTATCTACCTTTTGTTTTTGCTTTTCCTTTCTGCTTGTCTCTTGCCTTTAAAACTTTGTCTTGCTAAATTATGTTAGGAAGATCTTATAAGCTCGTCATTGCTTTATTTGGTTTGAATTATAGCGTTTCAGAACCCACAATTAAAGCGTCTGTGTTTAGTATTTAGAATATGTTTTTGACAAACTTATGAATCTCTGCATCATTTTTGTCTGTAGGATTAGTTTTCCTGTTTCGTTGGCTGCTAAACAAGCTGAATAAGAAGTTGGAGTATGGTTACTTTTCATGGCTAAAACCAAGTTCAAGGCACAAGAAACTCTTCAATTTTTGCCTTATTCTCACCATATATTGTTGAGATTAAGTGATTTCTTTTCGATGTTGATTATAAATTTATAATATAACATGTTTGCGTTACATATTGAGTACAGTTGACAATTTACTATCTAACGAAAAGCCATGGGAACTTAAAAGAGCTGTCTTTGGTATTATTGATTGTGATTATTGTTAAAATCATCGAATATATATATATATATATGTAGTATAATGATTTTAAACACGAACGCAACTTACGATATAACGTGTTCAAGATGTGTTATTTAATTGCACGCTAAATGGACGATTAGATCTAACACTATTATAAGATTTTTGCAATCAAACAAAAGGTAAAACTAATTAAATATTAACGAGATCGTGAGTGCATTAAATAAAAATTTTTTTATCTCATTTAATTTTTCTCAACATTGAATCGATAAGGCATAATCTATAGCGTAAAACTCACCTTTAAAATTTTATTTTAAGCTATCATAATATAGTGGATAAAAATCGAATACAGATACCAAATTATTAATTAGATCATCTCACTTAAAAAAAAATAATAATTTAAAAGAAAATAATAATTAGAAAAGATATGACAGAAAACAACAATTTAATAATAAAAAGGTGATTAATAAGTGAGGAAAATAACAATATTAAGAAAAAGAAAAAAAGAGGAAGACAAATCACGTGAAGGAGTTGAGATCACGTCAAGACACATGTGGAAGAGGACAGTCCTCGTTTTTTGATTTTGTTATCTTCAACTCTCTTTCTTCGGTTTCTCCGTTCTCTTTTGTCTTCTTTTTTCTCCTTTTACTTTTTTTTTTTTTGTTCTTTTTTAACTTTTTGGCTTCTCCATTTCTTTATTTACTACATAACGTTGATGCTGAAGTGACCCATGAGTCTATTCTGTGCGTTACAGATTTATTAATAAAACAAGATTGGTGTTTCTGTAATGTAACATTGGTGTCCCGTGTTAGCTCTCACTTGATGCACTACCAAAAAAGAACTTAACATTTTTGATTAAAAAATAGGAAAAATGTCATTTTAGCCTTGTAAATTACGAAAATAGTTGATTAAATATTAAATTTTGGTTAAAATCGTGTACTTGAGTTACAATAGTTGGCGCATTTAGAATATAACTTAAATTTAATATCTATGTATAAAATATAATTTGTGAGATTTTGCAAGAGCTGGGTATCGTTCTCAACCAGAGCATCATCCCTGTAAACATACTTTCTTTATTCCAAATAAATAATTACTTTTTGCTGTTTTTTTTTTCTTTCTTTAGAAATTAATTGCTTTAAAAATGTTCATTTTTCAAAAGAAAGTTATGATTATATAAATTTAAAGCTCAAGAGGATATTATACTATCTACAAAATCAACTTTAGCAGATCCTGAGAGGAAATCATTGATAGTAGAATTATAAATTGAGAGCCTTTTCACCAAACATATGATAGCTTTTATTTTTATAAATGAATTCTGAAGAACAATATATAGACATTGTTATCGTCATCGAGTTGCATATTCTTTTGCAACGAGACACTTTTGGCCCAAACTTTACAGAACTATTAAACCTCTATAAGTTAACAACAATGAGACTATATATATATATATATAAATTGACTATAGTATTCATCTTGTTGCCAATTGAGAATGTATGATAGGCTAGTTTAATAACCTTCACGACGATGGCATATGCTTTAGGTACATGTACAATAATGCAAGACCTTTTCACTAAAATCATTTAGAAAACAAAATTCAATACAATTTGAGCATAGAAAAATACAAAATAGATGGCATGTATTATTTCTTGATTGGGTACATGTCTTCAAAGGACTTAGTATAGTTGTTGTAATATATATATAAAAATAAAGTATTATTTGTTTGAACAGAAATGTGTAACCTTGTAAAAGAAATGTATATTTCTAGATTTTTTCCTTTAATTTTCTTTACCTATTCAAGCAAGAAATCTTTTAGAGAATTATCCCTATACAGTTGGTTGGTTGACTGTCTTTTCTTATTATCGGTTGGTTGCTTACGGAGCTCCACCTGAATACTGTTAAATTATAATTCATATAATTTTTAGCTAAGAACACAAACACATCATATATTCTAAATATGAAAATGGAATATTAGGAAACAAATCGAAAATTTTATATTCCATTCTTTGAAGTGAGAATTATATAGAAGAAAATATTTTAGTTTTAGAATACTGATGTATCACAAAAGAAAAACATGTATTAAAATCAGTAAAAATAAAATAAAATTTATTTTAATATACAAAGAGAAAAGCCCGATATAAATATAATGTTTTAAATATTCCCTAATACGAAATTATTAAATAGATGTTTTTAATTCAAATTAATTTTATAAGAAATATTAGAAGTGGTTGAGAAAAATAAAAAAGAAATAATAGAAGTGAAGCAGGCTGGCTTCACTCAAGTTTATTATAAGAGAATCTTCTCTCACTCGTCGGACACTTACACATCTCATCCTCTCTCTCTCTCTCTCCCTCCTCTGGATTCTTCAGGTACTCTCTCTCTCTCTCTGTCTCTCTCTTTCTCTCTCTCTCTCTCTCAGTCGATGAAAAGTATCTATCTTTTTTGTCGTCAGATCTCTCAAACGTGGTTCATGGTTCACAAGTAAACTATGTGGGTTTTGAATTTTAACTATCCTAGTCTTCAAATTTCAAGCATAATATCACAATTTGCTCAACACCTTTTGTTTTGGGTGGCCTAAAAACAGACATTGCTGCGTTTAATGGCTTTGTAGGAATACCATACGTGTAGATCTAGTGATTAAAACCAAATCCTCTACTTTCTGTTTCCTTGTCCATTTCAAAAGTGTATGAGTTTGGTCCGACCATTTATACTTATCGAAGAATTTAACTCCATATCTCTTTGACTTTTTGTTCACTAGCTCACAAGTTCTATGAGAAGTCAACACTCTAGTGTTTACTGATTAATTGCATACAGACACAGACACACTCAACACACATGTTTATATCTCTATGCTTGTTGTTCTGATCATGGATTCAAATAATTAACCTGTAGTATTTTAATATTCTAGTGCATTTTATACTCATTTCTTGGGTTTTGTTGAGATGTCAGTGATGGATTTGGAACTCTCAAGTTTGGTTGATTTTGAGCATTTACTTACAACGAGTTGTTTGTTTTTATTTTGATGCAGTGAGGGGAGGAATCATAAAGTGTCAAGCGAAATGTCGGATCTTCAGACATCCCTTGTAAGGCCGAAGAGGAAGAAGACTTGGGTTGACTACTTTGTCAAGTTTAGATGGATCATTGTCATCTTCGTTGTCCTTCCAATCTCTGCCACATTGTACTTCCTCATTTACCTTGGGGACATGTGGTCTGAGTCAAAATCCTTTGAGAAACGCCAAAAGGAGCACGACGAAAATGTCAAGAAAGTCATCAAAAGGCTTAAGGATAGAGACGCAGCCAAGGACGGACTGGTCTGCACTGCGCGTAAGCCCTGGATTGCCGTGGGAATGAGGAATGTTGACTACAAGAGAGCCCGGCATTTCGAGGTTGACTTGGGCAAGTTCCGTAACATCCTTGAGATCAACAAGGAGAAGATGATTGCTAGAGTGGAACCTCTTGTCAACATGGGACAGATTTCCCGTGCCACCGTCCCAATGAACCTGTCTCTTGCTGTTGTTGCTGAGCTTGACGACCTCACAGTTGGTGGACTCATCAATGGCTATGGTATTGAGGGAAGCTCTCACATTTATGGTTTGTTCGCAGATACCGTTGAGGCTTACGAGATCGTTCTATCTGGAGGGGAACTTGTCCGTGCCACAAGGGATAATGAGTATTCTGATCTTTTCTACGCAATCCCATGGTCGCAAGGAACACTTGGACTCCTTGTAGCTGCGGAGATCAGGCTTATTCCGGTCAAGGAATACATGAGACTCACTTACATACCGGTCAAGGGAGATCTTCAAGCCTTAGCTCAAGGTTACATTGATTCTTTCGCACCCAAAGACGGTAACAAGACAAAAATCCCTGATTTCGTCGAAGGCATGGTTTACAATCCAACAGAAGGTGTGATGATGGTTGGGACATATGCATCGAAAGAAGAAGCAAAGAAGAACGGGAACAAAATCAACAATGTGGGATGGTGGTTCAAGCCATGGTTCTACCAACATGCGCAAACTGCCCTTAAAAAGGGACAGTTTGTCGAGTACATCCCGACTAGGGAATACTACCATAGGCACACAAGGTGCTTGTACTGGGAAGGGAAGCTTATTCTTCCTTTCGGTGATCAGTTCTGGTTTAGGTTCCTTTTTGGTTGGTTGATGCCTCCAAAGGTCTCTCTTCTCAAAGCCACTCAAGGTGAAGCTATCAGGAACTATTACCATGATATGCATGTTATTCAGGACATGCTTGTTCCTCTTTACAAGGTTGGCGACGCCCTTGACTGGGTTCACCGCGAAATGGAGGTAAATTAAAAGCCTCTTTTCATATGATTGATCATCTTCAAGTTAAGACTCTTAATGTTGTGTTTAGAAGCTCATGAACGGTGTTGTTTTTCTTTTTCCTTTCAGGTGTATCCAATTTGGCTTTGCCCACACAAAATCTACAAGCAGCCACTCAGAGGACAGATCTACCCAGAACCAGGCTTTGAGTACGAGAACAGACCAGGAGACACAGAAGATGCTCAGATGTACACTGATGTTGGAGTCTACTACGCACCTGGCCCTGTCCTAAGAGGCGAAGAGTTTGATGGATCCGAAGCTGTGCGTAGGATGGAGAAATGGTTGATCGAAAACCACGGATTCCAGCCTCAGTACGCGGTGTCTGAACTCGACGAGAAGAGCTTCTGGAGAATGTTTGATGGTGAGTTGTATGAGCATTGCCGCAAGAAGTACAGAGCTGTTGGAACGTTCATGAGTGTTTATTACAAGTCGAAGAAAGGAAGAAAGACTGAGAAAGAAGTTAGAGAAGCCGAACAAGCTCATCTCGAAACTGCTTACGCCGAGGCAGATTAAGTAACAAACTCTGTTTAACGAAGTGGCTTTTGGGATTATTATTGTTATTGGCATTAGATCTGTTTTGTGCTTCCTAGTTTCAGTTTTAGTGTTTTATGACTCTTGTTGCTGTTGTTTGCTTCCTTCATGTTGTTGTGTTAACTTGTTATGGTTTGAGAGGATTTTTCGTTTTCAGACTGTGTTTGACTTTGGGATAAGTTAAGCTTTCTCGGTGTACCATCCTTGGCTTTAAGATCATGCCATGATTGATGAATTTTTTTTTTGTGTCTCACTTCAATATTATTAAGAGAGAAAGTATGAGGTTTGAAGGCCTCAGACCTCTCTTCTACTTGTGGAAAACTGATAACAAAAGAAATAAACTAAAATTAAAAACCATACCGGAACTGATAGGCCATGTTCACAAACAAAGAGCGAAGTTATTACAAAAGAAAAGAAACATAAGATAGAAGGAATGGACTAGACAGAGTCCTTTGTAACTTGATCAACCTGTGTTTTACTTTCCTTCTTAGGATGAATGCAGTTGGGCACAAGACGCTTATCCTTTGCTGTAGGAACGCCTAGAGGAGTCTCTTGAGGGTTTTGCAGGCTGGGTAGAGTCTCTCATGTTGCTTGCAGCAGTGGGTCCAGCGAAACATCAGGGATAGTGAGATCCATGTATAGATGTTCAGCAGACACATCAGCCATGAAGGTGTCTGTAGGATTATTGAGTACATCATCAATCGTAACCTTCATGCTAGTAGAGCTAGAGTCAGGGTCTAACAACCCTCCAGTAAAAGGATAAGGCGGTTGGGAGATGATCGAGCCTGAAGAAGTAGTCCAGTTGTCCGTTAGGTCAGCCATTGTCGGAGATTGATACTGATTATGGGCCTGATTTTGAGGGTCATAGTAATAATCCAGTGGTGAGTTGATGTGCGTGCAATGTGAAGTAGGGTGAGTAATCCTTCGACAATTGAGACACAGTTTGGTGACCCAATCGTAGTAGTATTGAATCAGGAAGAAATCACCATTTTGACAGTAAAGTGCTCTGTAAAAGCGCAGTCTCTCACCCGTGTAGAAGCTAACCTTTGCCCTTGCAACAAAGGCCTTGTTACTGCAGAGTTGTCCATATCAATATCAATAACCTCCCTAACCAAAGATGCCAGCATTCTGACCACCTCTGCAGATGCATACTGGACCGAAAAGTGTCAAATCTTAACCCAAAGGTGAACTCTGTTGAGTGGACGTAGAGTCTGGTTATGAATCCACTTTTCTGCTGCCACTAACAAACCATTGTATAAAAGTGGTTGCATACGGTATATGAAATTCATGTCTTCTTCACGTTCAAAGAAGAATTGGGTGAAGTCCTTATCAAGCATACGGTCGTGCACTGCACCATGAAGGCTCCAGTCCTTTGGCAGATCTTCAATCATATCCGGTATGCTCTGCTCCATTGGATTGATTGCTCTAATCAGTAAACTGCACCTGTTCTTGAGTAAGCATGCGTGATACATCGGGGAGGGGAGGTAGACTGCTACGTTGTTTCTCTCCAGATCAAATTGGTTGAGCGCTTGCCAGAAATTGCTGTCCATTTAGGAGTAAGGGTGATGTGCTGAGTTAGTAGATGAGTACTTTTATAGACAGTGTCTAGAGAGTAAAAGGAACTTCCACTTCCTCTTCGCGCTCTTAAGCTTCTCTTGTTTGTCGTGCTGAAACTGCATAGGAGGAACATATTTAAAATAGGTTTAAACATGCAATCTTTTTGTCTTCCTGGAGAGTTGGCATGAGATATAGAACCGTAATTTCCTGACATTGCCACTTGACAGCCTTTGAATGGACGTCAATAGGAGTTAGCAGATAATCTCTCAGAAACAGGCTTTTAACTTTAAGAAAAAAGCCAAAATCATTATTGGAGCAAGAGCCAAATCATCATTAGTGTTTAGGAAACTGAAAAGCCTTGAGAGAGAAATGTGTTCACTTCCTTGGGAGAAACTAAGTGAGCGAAGGTATCAAGGAGAACAAAAGACAAGAGACAAAAGTTTCATGATGGCTAATGATTAATCATTACCTCAGAGCCTAATCTGTTGGTCTAAAGGAAGTCTATTGAATATAAACCAACACATAACCGGAAGGCTAACCCGGTCTCACAGGGGACAAATGTAAAACTGAAGTTACCTCAGAAATAAGTGATAGGATTCTAAGAGGAGGTAACCTATAGTCATGGATAAAACACTTAGTAACCTACAGAAAGTTCTTAGTGAAGGAAGATGGCCATTTTAGGGGGGAGAAAGATAACTGAGCCTGATATTAGCACACGTCAAAATGACAAACCATCACCGTTTGATAGACCAAAATGATAGACCAAAAAGGTTCAATATGGGTTATGTAACCAATTTGGGAGTCCTGAACCAATATAATCATTATATCTACCCTCCTGAACTACGGTGCGAGCTATAGCCTTAACATTCGAATTCTACCTAGGTGTAATAGAGTTAAAGTTGCAAACCATGAAACAGTGAACCCGAGCCTTGATCTTGTGAAGCCATGATCTGTGTTTGGGCCTTTTGAAGGTGTGGAGATTGCCACATATAGAGTTTTGTTAGCAATGTATATGGTGACATTTGAGATGTGAAGTTCCAGCAAAAATTGTAAGGTCCAAATTAAACCAGAGAAAGTTAAGAATATGAAAGAAAGAATTATCTATCACATGACGAGCATGTAGTATGTTGTTCTGTTGTTTCTCATGTAGAATAATAGCCGATCCGTTTAAGTGGTCACGGTTGGACCATACTATGTCCCAACTGACCCAATGATCTGTTTGTACTTCCTCCATTTAGGGAGTACTTGACTCCTAAGCTGATTAGCTTTGGTTGTTTCTTTCTGATGAATCAATGTCCATGCCTCAGCTTTCGTGATGATTTCATGTGCTTTGAGTTGCAGGTTTGGGTGGACGTTTTGTATAATTATTTTATTCCTAACTTCCAGATCGACCATAGGACCCACGGGAATCTGAGTTTCAGTTCTTTATAAGGTTGATCGTGTATTGTAGGATCCATAAGGTAAGCAAAGTTTGTGAAGAGGGAAGTCATGGAGAAACCGTATATTAGCAGAACAACATTACATAAAGACCATAGTTGCCTTGCCATCGAGCATTGGAAAAGACAATGGTTGATTGTCTCACTTCCTATCCCACAGATAGGGCATGTGTCCATGGTGAGGATTTTCCTCGACTTGAGTCTTTCCATAATGGACAAGGCACCAGAGAAGGCTCTCCATAGAAAGAGCGAGATTTTTTTTGGAATAGAGAGCTTCCAAATTATGCTTTTCAGTTGAATCTCAAACTGGTTGATCGTGTGTCCTGTATGCAGATTCGAGAGTTTAAGTTGGTGCAGTAGGCGATAACCACTTCATACAATGTATGAGCCTGAGGGAGTTAAGCCTCAGATCCAGGAATCCTTGGACTCAGCACACAGAGATGTCGATAGAATTATTTTAGCATCAGATTCCAAGAAGGTTGCATTAATCTTTGTGTGATCCCAATTCCCGTTGAAAATGAGATCTCAAACCTTGAGATTGACATCAAATCTTGGCTCCCTACTAATGGGAATTCTGGGATGTCCATCAAATATCCATTTGCAGGACCACACATAAGTGTCCTGACCATTCTCAATTTGTCTTAATAATCTTTGGAGCAGAAGATCCTTCCCAAAGCAAATACTAGTTCATGCGTATGATGGTTTGGAGGTATGATCACTTGACAGGAAGTCATTGTTATGAAAGTATCTGGTTTTGTACATTCTTCCCATTAAATATTCTGGTTGAGAGGAAATTCTCTATGCTTGTATGGCTAGTAGGGCCTGATTAAAATATTTCATATCTCTGAAACCTAGCCCTCCATCTTTCTTGTATTGACACATTTTCTTCCACGATACTCATGGTATTTTCTTTCTGTCTCTGTTAACATTCCACCATATTGTGTGACTACGCTTGTAATTTTTTGACATAAGGTCATAGGGAGTTTAAAGCTAGACATTGCATAAACAGGGAAATCCATAGCAACAGACTTAATCAAAATTTATTTCCCTCCCAGCGATAGAGTTTTGGAAAACCAGCTGTCAATGCTTGAGTCTAGTTTTTGTGAGATATATCTGAAAATCTGTTTTTTGGATCCTGATTAATGTGGAGAATCTGTTTGATTTCTTCCTTTGTTGAGAATGAGACATATTTTCCAAATGTAATGGCAGATTTGTCGAAATTGATGCACTATCCTGATAATCTTTCATAGGTGTCAAAGAATTTTTTGAGTTCCAATGCTTCTTTTGGTGATGCTTTGCAAATGAATAGGTTGTCATCCGCGTATTGAAGATGTTGAACAGATTGGTGATCCTGGTGAAATTTAACTCCCGTAATCATGTTATTTAAGGTGGCCCTATTCATCAAATGGATTAATCCTTCAGTTCTCAGGACGAAGAGGAAAGACGATAGAGGGTCTCCCTGCCTGATACCCCTTTCTGAAAGTGACAAAACCATATGGGGAGCCATTGATAAGGATTGAGAATTTGACTGACGAAACACAAAACATGACCAATTGAACCCATTTATGATTAAAGCCTAGTTGCAGAAGAATCGTCTCTAAGAAATTCCATTCAAGTCTATCATATGCCTTGGACATATTAGTCTTAACTACCATGAAGTTCCTTTGTCCATCTTTGTTGGTATGTAGATGGTGCATGATTTCATGGGCAAGTAAGACGTTATCGGAGATTAATCTGCCAGAAGTAAAAGCACCTTGTGTTCCGATATGATTTATGGAAGGAACTGTTGTAGTCATTTGGCTAGAAGTCGCTCATCTCTGTTGCATTTTGCCGTTTAGGAATTAGGGTAATATGTGTGTAGTTCCAGTCCATGGGAAATTGTCTGTTCTGGAAAGCTTCTTTGACATCTGCAGAGACTTTGTTCCCTACAACATTCCAGAATGATTAAAAGAAAGCTCCAGTCATCTCATCAGGTCCAGAGGCACTCTAAAACAGCTTGTTTGATTTCCGTTGTGGTGATAGGTGCCAACAGTTGAGAGTTCATAGTCTCAAAGACCTTTGGTCTTAAGTCGTTAAGAGTGGACTGTACTCTAGTCGGATGAGTGGATTTGAAGAGATTATCAAAATAATTTGCAGCCACATTCCCTTTAGAACCTTCTTCAAATTGAATTGTACCACTGTTGTCCTTGAGTCTAATTATTCTGTTTTTGACTCTCTTATAGTTGATGTATCTGTGAAAGAATTTTGTGTTCTGGTCTCCCTGAAGTAACCATTTTTCTTTATTCTTTTGTTTCCAACTTTTTTTCTTCTAAGGTAGTGGAGATGAGTTCCTTTTTGAGGCCTCCTATAAGCTGAAAGTAGGGGGTTGTTTTCGATATTTCCGCATCCAATCTGGCTTGAAGCCTATCAGTTGAATTGCGGGCTTTAACCTTTTCTGTTCTTTTCCATTGGGAGATCTCCTTTATGAAAAGAGCAATACAGTCGAGGGTGCTGTTACCATTCAAGTCGGAGCTTTTGGACCACGAGTTGTGAATCAGTTCCCTAAAACCCTTCTTGTAGGTCCATCTTTTGTCGAAACAGAATCTGGTTATGTATTTTGAGTTGTCCACCATTATAGTTGTGTATAGGGGTCTATGATCTGAGTCCATAATGGGCATATAGGTAGTGGTTGTTCTCGTGAAAACGAACCACCATTTAGTGTACCCAAAACTCCAACAAGTCTGCACTGTATCCACAAGTTATTCCTCATTCCCATTCATGAGTAGTGAGGCCCAACGCTAGTGATCTTTCTGAGATAGCATCTGTGAATGAGATTTCTGAAAGGATAAAATGAACTATTTAATCTTCTAAAGCCACCTAGTTTATCTTCATGTGAGGTGTTTGATTGAAATCCCCAATGAGTAGCCAGAGTTCATGTCTGTTTTCTCCCATTGAACAAACCCCTTCCCATACTGAGGGTCTTAGAGCTATCACAGGGTGCCCATAAATGAAAGAAATATGAACTTTTTTATTATCAATGATGAAGGTTGCATCTATTAGGTGAGCTGGGCTATATTGATCTTTAGCTGGACATGGTGTTTCCAGAGTAACGCTAGTCCCCCGCTAAGACCGATGGGTTCTACGGTATGTAGGTGATCATATCTAGTCTATTGTTGGATTGATTCAAGCCGGGTTTTCTTATTTTTTGTCTCCATGAGGAATATAATATCGGGAAACAAATCCTCATCGATCGCCATTGCACGCATCTCTTCGACTAGATCTTTGTCCATCGTCTCTCTGAAAGCGAGAGGTCTCGAGGATTGTAAGGTACCCAAATCCAGAATAGCTATGAGAGAGATCTGGGTTAAGATGAAATGTTGCAGAGAGAGGGATGAAATGAAAAGGTCAGGAAATATAGGGAAGTATAGGTATGGATCCAAGCAGGGTGGAAAGAAATTTCGGGATTGGAGGTGAGTAGTCACTAAAAATAATCGACGGTTAAAACTGGCGAGGAAGTTATTGTCGAGAAATTCCGGCGAGAAAGTTCAGTTATGATTAGCTTTCTTTATAACATTCATGTTTTTAATTATACTTGGTTTTACTTTTTGATAATACTAATAATTTTGAGTTTTAATTTAGCCCTTCGATTCCAAGGGTCTATTGATGATTGTAATAAAGAAAAAAAAAACTACGAACGAATATATCACATAAGTTGGTTTTGGTAAACCGAGATATACCGGTAGTTGAACCGAAATTGACCGAGTGGGTAGTTGATTGGTTGGAGTTTTAGGATAAACGAAGCTTTCTCTTGAACATAGATTAACAGTATTGTCTGAAGCCGAACCTAGCTCTAGCTCTTTGAAGCACTTCTTTAGTCGTAAGCAATTTCATTTTATAATCTCTCTGACCCTCTCGTTTCTTCTTTATGTTTCGAATTGTGTATCATGCATGGTTTTCGCGGCTGTAATTTGGAAATGTAAAGGCTGTTCTTTCTTTATAGGTGACAAAAAAAGGCTGTTCTTTATCTGTGTAAAATAGTGCATAAAAGGTGTTCGACTAAATGCCTAGCGTTTCCTCTCTTTCATCTAGTAACATTACAATTGATCGGGGTTTTCCTGTGAACTCTCCGTACACAATTCCTTGCTTTTTATTAGGAATAATCTCACTGGCTTCGTGTGAATTTTCCTGTCTTTTGCTATGATTGACACTGTATCAACAAATGTTTCTTGCAGGTGGAAAAATCTGGTGGTTAATTCTTGTATGCTTATTATCTCCGTTTAACGCTGAACAAACCAATCCTCGTGGGAAATAACTTGATTTTCTACTATATTTTGGGATGATAGTTTGATAAACCTTCAAACTATTACTTCCAGCTGGAACCTGTGCTGCGAAAATGTCTTTGCTTTGCTCTTCATCTTGTGTAGCTTCCTTTCCACAGACCAAACGATCAAATCCAAGTTTTCTGAAACTCAAAACATGTTCTTTTGGTCTATGTTCTTCCGCCTGCTACCCTAATTTTACCACTGGTATTTGGAAGAACATCAATTTCTTGTTCACAGAACCACAAAAGCTTCATAGGCTAGCAAAGTCTCAGATAATAGTTTGTCAGGAGTCCTTGACAGAAAACACCACAATGAATATGGATTGGGAAGATCAGGAGGAAATCGAGGATGCGGGTTCGCCTTGGGAAGGTTCAGTTATGTATAGGAGAAATGCTTCAGTCACACATGTGGAATACTGCACCACCTTAGAGAGGCTTGGGTTGGGTAGATTGTCAACAGAGGTTTCGAAGAAGAAAGCTTCTGCAATGGGACTAAGAGTGACAAAAGATGTAACAACTTATCCAGATGGCACACCGGTTCAAGTTTCCATTGATGTCATAAGGAAGAAGAAGAAGCTTAGACTCGATGGAATTGTCAGGACTGTTATCACACTAGGCTGCAACAGGTGCTTTATTAAGAACTCATCATAGCTTCTTTACTGTATTGTGATTGCATCAACTTTTTTATTAATTGTTTCTTATGAGTTTGAAGGTGTGGTGAGCCAGCAGGTGAGAGCATATTCTCCAACTTCTGGCTATTACTAACTGAAGAGCCAGTTGAAGAACCCGATGTCATTGATCTAGGATTTACATTCGGTAATGACAGAACCAATTCCTTGTCGAGCGAGAATGATGAAGATGAGGATGATGATTCATGGATAGATTGGGAGGATAAGCTACATTTTCCCCCTGAGGTGAAAGAAATAGATATCTCAAAGCATATAAGAGACTTGGTTCATTTAGAGATCAGTATCACTGCAATATGCGATCCTGCGTGTAAAGGAATGTGCTTGAAGTGCGGTACCAATCTGAATAAGCGGAAATGTAACTGTGGGAGGGAAGAGAAGGAGAAAGGATATGGACCTCTTAAAAACCTGAAAGAGCAAATTCAACAAAAGGAGGGTCTGAGGAACTAAACTCACAATACCTGTCTGGATTTTGATTTTCTTTTCTTTTTCTTCTCGGTTTACTTTCATAAAACATAAAATCAGATGTACCATAATTTTTTTTTAAAGTGAATCTGAGTAGTGATAGCGTTCTTTAAGCCCATTCATATGCATCTTATTCAGGATTAAAAATAAATAATTATGTGTTTCTCCTATCTGACGAGAGTGTTCAGAAGATAAATATGGCAGTGTTTTAGCCTCAGTGCAACTTTACTTGTTTACTATTTTGTTCCGGCCGAAAGAGTGTAACATGTACCAGTAGAAGCATTACATATCTTGTCCCAAATCAACGTGTTTTTCTTTGTATATATATTTGAATATGAACAGTCAAAATCTTAATGAGACTTTGAAAGAAACTGAAAAGAGTTTCTAAGATCAAAAGGTTAAATTCTATTTCTTCTTAAGCTTCAATAGTCCTGACCATCTCTTATGAACAGAAGCTGTATTTTTCTCACCAACATCTGCAAAAGCAATTGAGACCCCAAAACTCTTAAATAGTTATATGAACTATTTACAAAAAATTTAAAGAAACAAAATGAATAGAATGTTGCTTACAATGAAATGTTGGTTCAGATTTTTCGCAGGATTCCGAGCATATATCCTATAATTAAACCACAAGTTAAGTGAAACAAATCAGACTTCACACACAAAGGCCAATAGAGATGTAAAGAACTCTGGTTTGGTATTTCTGTCCCTAATAAAGAGCAGGCGGTTTAAGAGCAAACATGAACCGCGGTTATGAAGTTAAGCTTTGTGGATTCTACATATGACACGTGGAAATAGTTTAAACTGAATCTTACTTTAGCATAAGTTGTGAGACGGATAGTATCTTGTACAAGGGAATCAAGGTTAGCTTCGTATCCAGGTCTCACATATATTACCTGCAAATGAGAAGCTTACTATACTCAATTCACTTTATTGAAATGCAGATAGGTGACATGTAAAGAGGGCATGTGATGTTCAGGTACCGAAGGATCATCGCCGCCGATTTCTGGTAGTCCTGAAGCTCGATTTTCCCGACTTGACGGTAAAATCCAGACAGTGAAACTTGTATCAATCTGGTCACAGATATGTCATCAAAACAGTTTCTTGCTCTGATGCTTAAAAGGGTTTTAACAAGAGAACCCCTTCAGAATAAAACACTTACCAGTCGAGGATAAAGAGAGGAGCAAATGCTGCACTTTCTTGCGATAGAAGTCATGATTCTTCCATCTACTGAGAGGCCCATGCTCGCGTGCTTGACAAGTAACAGCAGTAAATGATTAGTTGGGTAAGAGATCGCGAAGACATATTCTAATGTCGAAAGAATTGTTACTTTTTTTTTTTTGATAAGGAGAAAGAATTGTTACTTCAACACATTAAACCGTTAACATTTATTTAAGCTCACAACACAGAGGAGGAGAGGAGATAGATTTGGAAAAAGAAATGATCTTTACTTTTTGTACAGAGAGATCGACAGAGACACGAACATTAGTAGGGCCATCTTCGACAAGATCTTCAAGGTGAAGATCACGCAAAGAGACATCGTACTGAGTGTTCCAATTTCCATTCCATTTTCCTTCACTAGGAGATAAAGTGATCAGACGCTTCACTGTTCTTGAGCTCCCTCCTCCATTATTAATTGCTGCCTTTTGAATGTTAAGACATTGAGTTTCAATCGTTCATTATATAATAGAATCGCAGGGCAACGAGAAGAAGTATAATACCGAAGAAGCTTCGTGTTTCCTGGGGAGAGAAGAAATAGGAAGCAGATGAGATTTGGGAAATATGGTCTTGGTATTCAAGAGATTTGGAGAGACCAAACAACGTACAGCGGTTGATTCCGCCATGGATGATGATTCTCTACAACCAAATAAATGTTGCCAAACCTTATCTACTAGTTATATATATACACTCTCCACCACAAAGTCTTCAGGCGCTCGACGTGTCTTTTTCTCATAAACTTAAATACACAGTAAAACCAAAAAAAGGAATATTACAACTAAAAAAATGTGTGTTTTTTCTTCTCCTGGACTGGTGAAGTTTGAAAATATGTTTGACATTTTTGAAGTGCTAAAATGTTATGACGTTTTTGTTTAGTTGTTAGCATTTGTTTGTTACCTTCAGATTCTGACTTTTGTTATGGGTTGCATGGCTTGTGTATAACATTGGTCGCCTATTGATTATTAAGATTTTCGTTGAGCTTTAGTCATCCAAATTTAACTTTTAGAAGAAAACTGAAAGAGGAATGAGCAAAAGAGGTATGTGAAAATCTATCTTTTTGTAAAGAAGACATTTTAAAGTGTTACTTTTACAGTTTACCAACATTTCTTCTACCCAAATGTGATGGGTTTTACTATCTTCTATTCTTTTCCTTTTGAAAATTCTCTTCTTTCTACAACAAAAGTTAAAGCAACACATTTCAAGAGATGCATGAAAGCTGCAAAAGCTTTAAGGCCAAGCGACGCCAGTATCGTCATTCACAACATCCCATACTCCAACACGGATCTCATCAAACAACTGATCATAACTCCAGCTCGAGTATCCCAAGAAAAACCAGTACTCACTTGGATTCAGCTCTCTAGATTTCAACTCTTGGATTCGACTAGCCACGGACTGATGATCTAGGAAATACAAGCCTGGTGAGATTTCTAGGTGATCATGGTTCGCGGAAGAGTCACGCTCTCGGGTCAGAGCTAAAAGTGGTATTCCTGGATCTACTACAGGACCTCCGAACGATAGAGGGGTCTCTTTCAAGAGCTCGGCTGTTTCGCCCAGATCAGGAAACGATTTCCACCTTAAGTGTTTGTTTAAAATTAGACCCAGGAAACCAAGTTCGGAGTTCGCTTTTATGATGAGAATCTTTGATCTGGCAAATGGTTGGGAGGCAGCTAGCTTTTCTGTAGCTACCAGAATCGTGCCAGTTTTCAATTGGGGAGACGTTTTGAGCGAGTGCGTTGGATGCGATTGGGAATTGACCTGGTCATGGTTCACCTCTCTTTCAGCGGGCTCCCTGTTCCTTAGAACTACCTCAACGAGATTATCACCATCTGTCACTTTATTGTTTACCGTAGATGAAGACTGATCAAACTTGTTTGGGTTTCTTCTTCCCTTTGCAGACAGAGTACGAAGGATTCCTGCCAGAGAAAGATCAAAACAGACATTAAAAAAAGCCAGATGGGTTCAACAGAAAAGAAAGAATATATATATACTGTTTTCACAACCAGCAACAGCCTAAAGAAACGAGTTACTATGAAAAGACCGAGTCACAAGCTGCAAAGCATAGTATGATTCTGCAGAAACTTCAATTATTGTGTGGAAATTAACAATGAGGTCATGGTGTGTCTTTAGAGATACTACTCAACATATATATGTAAAAAAGTAAATAATCAAGGATGCAGTTGATGACTTACGGAAAAACTCACGAGAGTATTTCGCATGGTGAGCAAGAAACTCTGTTATGTCAGTCACAGACGTTTCCCCTTTATATGGAATGATTTTGTTTCTTTCGGCTGGAAAAAATATCAGAGAAGGAAACACTTCCCTCTGCAAGGTTACAGATTCATAGAGCGAGTGAATACTGGATTCAGAAATGATGATACGACGTACAATCATAAGCTCTCAATATTTAACGGTGGTTTGAGAGGAAGAATTGTTTGCGTTGTAATTAATGCAAAAGCTATACTATGATGCAGATACCAGAATCAATCAGACAACCCATACTAGAATCAGACGAGCTAAAAGTACCTGATTTATTGATTTTAGAATCAAGCTGCAATCATTCAACGTGCAGTCCATTAAGTAGAGTAGGGGAGATTTTAGATTCTCGCCATTAGTTGCTGTCTCTGCTTCAGAACAAAAAAAGCAAGAGAAGAAGCGAATGAAGAAATATTTGAAGACATGTCCGCTTCCTTTCCATATTACAGCACACTCAAATAGAAAACTATGAGTAAGAACTAGTCACATTGTAACGAAAATCCAATTACCTGATTTGAAAAGCCTTTGGTCGTTCCTGGATCCCTCTTGTATTATTGCTTTATATTCTTTTAGTAATCGGTATACTTCCCGCAGAATTAGCTCCATCCGCTGACAAAATCCACACCATTTATTGCTAAAAAGGACCAAAACGTCTTGGCATAAAGGACAAGCAGCCTTCTCTGAACTACATTGGTTCCACGCATGAACTATGTGGGAGAAAGTATTGACTGTGACACGAGGAATAGAATCCACTTCGTGAAAATCCAGATTAACAAAAGGTGGAACTGTAGCTTTTCTAGGAATTTGAATGGTAGATTCAGATCGTGTATAAGG
This sequence comes from Lepidium aucheri, assembly GCA_900406435.1. Taxonomy (NCBI): domain Eukaryota; kingdom Viridiplantae; phylum Streptophyta; class Magnoliopsida; order Brassicales; family Brassicaceae; genus Lepidium; species Lepidium aucheri. The sequence goes on from OVBA01000203.1 coordinate 26,970, forward strand.
TGATAAACTTCTATTGAGATATCCATCAAGGAAACCGGCCAGTGACAAGTTAAATGTTAACTCATCTCGAAAGACATAGTGCTGTTGTAAAGCAGGATCAATTATTACTGCTGATGGAATCATAACACCACCAGTCAGAGCTCTAAGTAACGCATAATTTGCATCAGAGAAGAAAAATGAACCCGCGAAACTACGCACTAGATCTTCTTTAGATTTTGAGTGCAATGATACCTTAATGTCTCCCTTACCATTTTCTGTTAAATATTCCTGAGACTTACCGTTTTCTCCCATTATTAATTGTTCACTTCTGTTTGTCGAAATCTCTTCATCACTGTGGGATGAGGATTCAATTTCAGAGGATTTTGTTACATCTTTATCTTCAGAGCTCATACTGACCTTTTTCTGCACATCTCCATCACTGGGATGAAGAGAAATTTCACTAAAATCTTCTACAGAAGATGAAGTCGTGTCTTGACCAGACATAACTTCAGCCTGTGGAGGTACCTCATCCAGCAAATTTAATTGCACATCATCAGATAACAAACGGAAACCAACATCCTTAGCAATCGAACTCAATTTACTTTCTTTTCTTCTGTGAAGAAGTTTTGTCAGTATCTCCTGCAGGGAACTGCCTTCCATACCCGACGCTATAGCATCTAAGGCTACATTTTTCTCCCCATCCAAAATCACAAAAGACACCTTATTCTCTAACTTAATCGTCTTAAACTTTCCGACAGTTTTTGGAAGTGACACGAACCTGGATTCTTGATCAGCCTGGCTAACGAAGTTCTCAAACGTGATATCACTCTCCCAGTTTTTTATGTCTGAAAATTTATGTTGTGCAGCTACCTCTCGGAAAGTATCAAGTGCATTTGTACTCCTCCTCCTATCCTCCAAAGACCCACTTGATCTATCCACAAAAAGAATAACCGACGGTTTACTTGCAGGTAAAGACAACTCATAGTCCTGCCCATTGTCCTCCAGCTACATGAGAAAAACAGAGAAGATTGATGTATGTAAGGCAAAAGGGAAAATTTTAAAGGACGTAACTATATTAAGCTTAGCAGACATGGGGACTGGAAGTATATTAATTACTAAATTAGTAAGACGACCAGAAATGCAACTCCAATATCAAAGTGTATTGAGTCAGAAAACATAGAGATCTTGCTTTGACAGCCAAAAGCCACCTCCTATTATAGATATACTGCCACTGGAGTACTACAAGGTCAGTTTAACAAAGTATTCACTGCGTAGGTTTTGTAGGGACTTCATAGAAAAAGGATTGACAACCCAGTTCTTCTCACACTACATTCTGACCGACAAAATAGCGAAGAGAAACGTAACAAAAAGATTTACTAAGACTATATCTAGATTTATTATACAGTAGCAAAATCAGGATTTTTATATGTCGCTTCATGTTTTTGTCACAACATCTCGTCTGAAATGAAGTACTCAAGAAGTTTAGGTTAGACTGAGTGGTTTCTACCCAATAAAACTATGCGACATGAACAAGATCCCACTTAATAAACTGCACTCCCATTGAGCTACTGATATTTATCTTAACAAGATAGGATAAATGTACGTGAATCTGCAAAATCAACTACCCTACGAGATACAAAGAGAACCATACCTCTTTGACTATCGGATTTTCCATCTTTAAAAATCTCTGAATGTCGTCCCCAGCCTTGAGAATTTTTGAACAATGTGGACATCCTGCCAGCTGAAGGACTGCTGTCCACGGATCAGATTCTCCAATATTAAACGAGGAGGCCAGGGATTTTTCTGTGATCACGCCAAATTTTTGCCTTTCTGGAGGTAGAGAAAACTCTTTTGTGGTGGCAATCAATTTCGAGAGGAACAAACTAAATTGCTTGAGCTGTTCATGGTTACATGTCTGTCCAAAACCCAGATTTATCCTGCCAGTTTCCTGCAAAGCAGGAGGATCATTGATATAGCTAAGTTCATCAAGCCAAGGAACACTACCAAACCCATTTTGACGTCCACACATATTGTTCCATTCTGTGTAGCCTGTTTCCAGGGTGCAAAGAGAATTAACATTATGAAAGCAATGCACCTACTAGAACATATCAACATCATCTAAACATGAAGTGAGAATCTACCAGCCACCTTCTGGTTGTATTTTCCTTTTCTCTCCAGCACCTGACCTTCTACCCTTTTGGAGAAGTTTCCTGTAAAGTTATAAACACAATATCAAAGGATTAGCCAAACACTCTAATTATTGATTAAAAAGAACTAAAAGCTACTGTGCTACTATGGTGGCTACCACATGACTTCTTGTAAAGGGTTTTAAGAAAACCAAATGCATAAGGAGAGTAATCTATTGACAATAAATAAAACAAAAGTATAGATGCTCAAGGTTTTATAACATGGGTGCAACACCCGAAAGACATCACCCTAGTGAAGTAAAAACCTAATCTATTAGGAGGTCAGAAATCTATTTAGAAAACAAAGAAAGATGATAGGAACATAAATAATCTCACAAGATCAGGATTTTTCCTCGTCATGTAAGAGTCAACAACAGCAGTTCAACTCACTCTGCCAAAGATTATCTTCAGTTACATTCTTCTTCAACTCAGACAACAGTGTAGCTGTCCATCCGCAAAATTCGAACAGAAGTAAAGCCTTGTCAGTTGATTCAAGGAAATCTTTCAAACTATTTGGAGACTTCAAATGTTTGAGAGGGAATTTTTCAGGAGTAGATGTCAAATAAGGGTATATAGAGGACAATATATTTGAGGCTCGGAGTTTCCCTAGATAGTTGTAAGGCACACTATTGTGATAGTAAAAAATTGATATTCCGCTGGCAGCACCAATGGTTTGCGCTAGCACCTTTTCTGAATTTCTGTATACAACCATCAACTTTAACACCCAAAACTCCTCCTTACTCTGAACCATCTGAGTAATTTGATTCTTAAGGGATCTGGACTCGCCACACCCTATTCATAAGCAATAAAACCAAACAGAAAACAGATAAGTCACTGAAAGCATCTACACAATAGAAGAACACACTACATTTGAGGCCATCAAAAACCCAGCAGTTGACCATTTTCTGCAAAGTTTGAGCACAAAAGCAGCATATTTTTTTACACGTGAAATTTAGTGTTATAAATCAATGGGAATGAAAGTCAGACAGAAATTAGAAAACATAATTTCAGTAGAAGATCACCAGGTAGAACAAAATAATCCCATCAAACTCATACCATGTACATTTATACGCGAACTATGAAAAGGTACGCAAGAAAAAGAGAGAGTGAGTGTGTGAATACATGGAGTGGTAACAAAGAGGAGGACGTGAGGATGAAGACGGATCTGAGAAGAGAAGTTTTGCTCCGTGAGTATCTCCCATTCACCATAGCCGGATGAAGGAGAAATAACGGATACAAAGGCCAGGAAGAGAAGGGGAAGGAACGCCAGCGTTTTCATCGGAAAACCGCTTGCTCGCTTTCTCGTCGCGTCTTCTTCCTTCTTTCGAACGTCGGCGTTTTCCCGATCCCGATGCTTCTGGTTGGTTCGGTTTGATGAATCAAATTATCGAGAGTTGCCAATTTGACCGGTTCGGTGGAGAAGTATTTCGCCCGTTGCCGGCCACGTGTATTATCTGATGGAAGCATACTAGACCGAATAGTATTACCGATTTAACCGAGTTATTGTTATACCCACGTTCGATAAATCCGTGAACGCACTAGGTGCGGTACAAGAATACCGTACAAACGGACGAAGCAAACAAGGTCATTTGGTCTAGTCGAGCCAAAGAAGGGCATTGGAAGCCTAAGGAATGATTAAGATCAAGCAAAACCATGAAAAATAAGTTAAGGAAGGAATTTAAGACAAGATTTGAGAATTGGGACCAAACCGGTTGGATCGGACAAGATTGGTCGGATCGGACAGCTCGGTCGGATCGGGCAGCACGGTCGGATCGGACAGGATTGGTCGGATCGGACAACTCGCTCGGATCGGACATGATTGGTCGGATCGGACAGCTCGGTCGGATCAGACAGGATTGGTCGGACCGGATATGCACGGTCGATTCGGACAGCAATGTTCGAATCGGACGAATTGGTTGGATCAAGAGCTTGGTTCAGATCGGATATGGTTAGTCCGAGTTTGGACATGAACCTCCTAGGTTCGGACATGTTATGTTTAGTTTTGGACAAGTCTGGTTCATGAAAGGTCATGAGTTGTCAATGAAAGGATAAGGGTGCTCGTTTGGACAAGAGTTTATTAGATGTCCGAATGAGTAACCTAATGGACCAATGAAAAGAATTAATGTGGTATGGGCCAAGGGTTGTTCGGATATGGGCTAAAGGTTGTTTTAAGGGTTGATTTAAAAGGGGTTGAGTTTGGCCCAACTAAACGATTAGGGTTAAGGATTAGGTTGACTTAGAGCATATAAATAGGATCCTTAATCCTTCCTAGAAAAGGAATCCGCAAAACTAAACCTAGAATTAAGAGAGAGAGCTCGAAACCAACCAAGAGAAATCGATCTAGTGGAAGCAATGAAAGATGTTGAATTGAGTTGAAGGTTTTGCTAGAATTGGCAAATCGAAACCCATAGTGCAAAGAGAAACCCGAAAGAGAGATAAGGCAAAAGTGAGTTCGTGACCGTGAGGCTTGATTAGTCTTGTGTTTGGTAATAGGTTGAATGGAACCCTAGAATGGTTAGGTTGAATGGTTAGGTTGAATGGTTAAGTGAGAAAGGAAGGACCGTGTGGGTCGTGATTGTGATATGCGAACTTTGTGTTCGGACCCTATGATATGAGAACCTGAGGATTCGTTTATGTGATATGTGAACCTTGTGTTCAGACTCCGTGACTTGAGAATCTGAGGGTTCGTTTATGTGACTTGAGAACCTGAGGGTTCGTGATATGTCAAGGATGATGCTCTGAATTTAAAGGTTACTTTAGCTGATCCGGAAGTAACCCGGGTAGTTAACCCTGAAATCGTGATTGTTCTCTGGTTTATTTAATTTGTTATTGAATACATGTTCTGGTTATAGCCTAGTGGGATGAAATGACCGAACCACTAAGCAAATTCGTTTGCTTATTCAATTTGCGTGATTGTAGGTAATGAATCGGCCAATGAGCGAGAAAGTGGCTAGTAGGAGCGAGACTAAGGCGGAAGGGAGAGGAGGTGGATTTAGGGATGAAAATTAGGGGTTTTATGTATGTTATTTGAAGTTGAACTTGATGCTAGAACCGCTTTCATTATTGTTAAGTAATCGATTAATTTGAACCTTGGATTTAGTTTTTGAATAAGAATGCAATCACGTTTTTTATAATCTGTTTGGGCTTAACACATATTTTAAAATCGAATTTTGACTTAGTGAAATATGGAACATGAAATGATTAAGTGTAAAATCTACCCAAAACTTTGTCAAGATGTATCAAAACTTGAGTTTAATGAGTTGGGATGTTATAGTAATCTCGTTCCTAATAAAAACATAATAAAAACATAATTACCCGAATCAACCAATATTAACCGAACCAAATCATTTCGCAAAATGTCCAATATCAATACGATGTCGTGAGCAGAAATACGCGACAAAAAATGAAAAAAATGTCTTCGATAGAAAACTCCTCAGCCACAAAAAAAGTATTATTATGTCACTGCTCCTCCTTCGTCGCCATCTTTCTTCTTCCTTCGTCTCATTCTTCCTCCGCCGCTCCATGGCCTCCTCATCAATCTCCTCTGATCCTGTCACCCCTTCAAGCACCCGAATCGGATGGATCGGAACCGGAGTTATGGGCCGATCAATGTGCGGACACTTAATCAAAGCCGGATACTCTGTCACTGTCTTCAATCGCACTATATCCAAAGCTCATTCTCTCCTTGACTTGGGCGCTAACCTTGCAGACTCACCAAACGCAGTCGCTTCTCAATCCGATGTTGTTTTCTCCATCGTCGGTTATCCTTCCGACGTCCGCAACGTCCTCCTTGATCCAATGTCTGGAGCTTTATCCGGTCTCCGTAAAGGCGGTGTTCTCGTCGATATGACTACATCTGAGCCTTCTTTAGCAGAGGAGATAGCTAAAGCAGCTTCCTCTAAGAACTGCTTCTCAATTGATGCTCCGGTTTCAGGCGGAGATCTCGGGGCTAAAAACGGTAAGCTTGCAATATTCGCCGGAGGAGATGAAGCCACCGTGAAACGTTTAGATCCTTTGTTTTCTCTGATGGGTAAAGTCAATTTCATGGGATCAAGTGGAAAAGGTCAATTTGCAAAACTGGCGAATCAAATCACAATAGCTTCGACGATGTTAGGTCTGGTGGAAGGATTAATCTATGCTCATAAAGCTGGACTTGATGTTAAGAAGTTTCTTGAAGCGATTTCAACTGGAGCTGCAGGTTCAAAGTCTATAGATTTGTATGGAGATAGGATTCTAAAGAGGGATTTTGATCCAGGGTTTTACGTGAATCATTTCGTTAAGGATTTAGGAATTTGTTTGAATGAATGTCAGAGGCTGGGATTAGCTTTGCCTGGATTAGCTCTTGCTCAACAGCTTTACGTCTCTCTCAAGGCACATGGTGAAGGTCATCTTGGAACTCAAGCTCTCATCTTGGCTCTCGAGCGTCTCAACAATGTCACTGTTCAACCAATTTAGTTCAATCTATTCCTTGTTGCAACTTTGTACCACTTGTGTTGAAAATGTTGTGATTCTCTTCTGCAGAAAAGAGTTGAACTTTTATATGAAAAGACTGTTTGCACAAAACCAACACTATTTACGCAGCAAATTCACTCCAACCATTTTGCACATCTATATCGTATACAACACTTAAGAAACTATTATTTTGGATTATATGAGACTCTATATATGCAGTAAGGGATTCAAAGAGTACAAATGTTTATGAGCCCTCCAAAATCAATATATAAAACCCCAAGAAGACATCCGTGTTTTTGCTTTGAACGTGTTTGTTGTTGCTGTTGTCTGTTGTCAAAATACTCCATAGATGATGATACATTCTCTGCAATTTAATTATATTTTTAGTTTTAAAGCAGCGTAGCTGAAAATTAGTGAATAAATTCTCCCCTAGTCGAAAGATGTGAATGACCTCAAACGGTTTTAACTATATTTCAATCAGTGGTGGACCTAGAAATTATTTTATCGGTGTCATAATGTCAAAATACAATTGACGAAAAACATCCTACAAATCTTCCTGCAATCTTTCATATCCTAAAATCTTTTCATCAAATAGTATAGATAGGAAAAATAGATTAGTTAATCGTTAATAAAAAAATTAGGTTAATTAAACTTATTAGTTATTAAATAAATAAGTTGAACCCTATTCCAGAGTAAAATCTTATCAATATCTCTTATATAATAAAAACGTAGTATTAACTTAAATACCGTGTTATATAGTTTGTTTTGGACTAGGTTGTATTGTTACTAGAAAATATTATCTCTTATGTAATAAAAGCGTAGCATTAACTTAAATACTGTGTTATATTGTTTGTTTTGGACTAGATTGTATTGTTACTAGGAAATATTATCACATAATATTTGTCACACAATTATATTCTGAGATTCTATAACTAATTAATTAATTAATTCTTATCTAGATTAAATATTATTAATTAATTAATTATATTCTGATTATTATTATCACATCTCGTCTACTTTGAGATTATCTAGCATACTTTGAGATTATCTTTGAAATTATTCTATTACAATTTTAATCTCTTAAATAATTATATTCCTAATCCTAATCAATATCTATTAAAAACAATCCCCCTAATCCGAATAGGAAAACTACTAAACAAGATCTATTTAAGACCCACCCTAGGACAATTATCACAATTCTCAAATGATTCAAATTTTTTTTCTCACAAAGACAAGTCTTTTTTTCTCGACTTTTGATTTTTTAATCATGTATTTCTCAGAAATTTCTTCATTGAAACCCTGCAACGAAAATTGAAGAATTAAAGTTATGATTTTAAGGCTCTGGAAAGTATATACTACAAAGTTTGGTCAAACCATTGATATGACTCTTTGTGATTCTAAGATATGTTCTTAATATTTTATTAATTTGTATATTTTATAATAATTATAATATTTTCTAATCTCTATAATAATAAAATCGTAGCGTAAAATTATCTGTATAATTTATAATAATATATTAGAGATTTAAAATCCATGATTGGTCGATTTGTATTAGATAATTAATTTGTCTGAATGAAATTTGTTTAGATAATTTGTCACATGATTCAGTTGTATTTTTGTCTTTTTGTAGCAATTAATTTTATTGATTTTATTTGATTAGTCGTATTTGAATTTGAAGCATTTGATGGTTGAATTTTGAACCAACCATGTTTTTTTAAAGTTTTTTATAATAGAGATGAGTTTGTTAAAATTATGATAAAATCCTTAATTAAACAGATTTTGTTTGTTAAATTATGATAAGAACATTAATTCAATAATTAACTAAATATCTTATATTTAGGGAAATCAAACAAAAAATATTCCTAATCCTAACATAATATAAATCGAAGTCTATATAAGAGACATTCGAGGACAAATTTAATAACACCAATAAAATTGACACCCTTTTTCTCTCTATTATTAATTTTTCATCATGTTTTTCTCTGAAATTTTTCCATTGAAACCTAGCAAAAAACTTAGAGGATTAAAGTCAAAATTCTAACCTTTGTAAGGTATATACCAAAAAACATGGTCAAACGATTGATATGATTCTTTGTGATTTTAAGGTATATTATTAATAATTTATTCATGTGAATTCTTTTATAATAATTTAAAATATTTTCTAATTAATTTATATCTCTATTATAATAAATCATAGCGTTGAATTATCCATCTAATTTATAATAATATAATAAAGATTAAAATCTATGATTGGAAGATTTGTATTAGATAATTAATTTATCTGAATAAAATTTGTTAAGATAATTTATCTCATGATTCGGTTGTATCTTTGACTTTTTGTAGCAATAAATTTTTATTAAGATTATGATAAAATTATTAATTAAACAAATTTTATTTGTTAAATTATGATAAAAATATTAATTCAATGATTAATCAAATACTTTATATTAACTAATTGTTTAACCAATACAAATAAATACAGATTAATGATGGATTGTTTAACCAATTCCAAATAAGTTTGTTTGGAATCAATATTTAACCAATTAATTTGTTTAGATTCTAATAAATAAAAATTCCACATAAATATAGATTAATGATCGGTAGTTAAACCAATTTCATATAAGTTTGTTTGAAATCAATATTTAACCAATTAATTTGTTTAGATTTTAATTAATAAAAATTTCAGATAAATACAAATTAATAATCGATTAATGAATACAGATAAATATAGATTAATGATCGATTGTTTAAACAATTCCAAATAAGTTTGTTTGGAATCAATATTTAACTAATTAATTTTTTAGATTTTAATAAATAAAAATTTAAATATTAAATAATATTGGTCAACACAATAGAAAAAAATATCTCTGTTATAATAAAATTGTAACAATAAGATTTTATGTATCTTTGTAATAAAATAATAAAAATTTTAATTTTAGATTTGTTTTATACTATTTATTTTAACTAATTAATTTGTGAGATTATCATATTATTTGGTCTTATCTTTAAATTTTTGTAGCAATCATTTTTTCGTTAATACATATTTTGTTTATGATTGAATCATATTTTTGATCCTTAATTTGATTAGTTGCATTTTTAAACCTTAATTTGATTTGGTTAATTATAGTTATCTGAACAAATAAGTTTCTTAAGATTATGATAAAATCCTTAACTAAACAGATTTCATTTGTTAAATTATGATAATAACATTAATTAAATAATGAACCAAATACGTTTGATTCAATAATTAACCAGATATCTTATCTTTATTATAAAAAAGCGTATGAATAATATTTTCTGTATATTTTTAATAATATAATAGAGATTTAAAGCCTCTTGATTTGTTTTGATTGGTTAATTTGTTTAAACTAATTAATTTATATTTTGTTTATATGAGATTATTTTTAAGAAAGAATTATTTTTTTAATAGATTTCAATAAAAATACAATTAAAAAGAAAACTTCAACCTATTAAGATTTGAATTTTGTTAGTATAAAAAGGAATTTCTTACCAATTAATATTTGAATTTTATTTGTTTAAAAAGGAAACCTTAACTAATTAAGATTTTATTTGTGTTGGTTTAAAAAATATCTTTAACCAATTAAAATTTGATTTTTGTTAGTCTGAAATTTTTTAACCAATTAAAATTTGATTTTTGTTAGTTTAAAACTAAATCTTTTGTTTGGATTTTGATAAGAACGTTGAGATGATTTTGTTTGATTTAACAAATAAGTTTGTTTGGATTTTGATAAGAACCTTAATTTAAATATTATTGGTCAACATAATAGAAAACAACAGAAAAATTATTTTATTGAAATATTTCTAATCTGAATCCAAGTATTTTATATTTAAAGGAAATCAAACAAATGATATTCCTAATTCTAATAGAACAAAATTTTAATCGAAGTCTATATAAAAAACATCTCGGAACAAATTTAACAACACCAAAGATTTTTGCACATTTTCTCTCAGTTTTTGTTTTTCTTCATCATGTATTTCTTTTAAATTTTTTTGTTGAAACCAACAAATAAACCTAGAGGATTAAAGTTAAAAATTCTAAAACTCTAAAAAATATACACTAAAGAACATGTTCAAAAGATTGATATGGTTCTTTGTGATTTTAAGGTACGTTATTAATAATTTATCTATGTGAATAACTTTATAATGATTTAATTTTTTTCTAATTAATTGATATATATATATATATATATTTATTTTAGGGTGATAAAATTCACTGTAATGTGAAGAGTGAATTGGTTTCTAAATTTAAAAAACTTCTTAAATTCTGAAGTACTAAAATCATTACAAACCTACAAATTTCTCCTACAACTGGAGCTTACCGTAGTTCTACTCATAACTTCAAGGTCTCTTTCATATACACAATCACAATTAAGCCAACGGATCTTTACCAGATTTTGTATTCAAATTAAAATTGGTTGATTACCCTAAATTACTTGAAATACGACTTAAAGATTTCTATCTTATATTTAAGTAATAATTTTTAAATAAAAATATTATTTTTGATAGTAAGTATTAGTTATTGGAAAATAATAATATTTGTTATATATAAAAGACATTATATATCTTATAAATTTTTTACACAATCAAAGTTTTAGTAAATATATTTATAAGAATATGTATATATATATATTTGTTTATAAGTATTAATTATTAAAAATACGTATATTTATTTTATATATATATATATAAGAGATAAAAAACAGAAAAATCTATAATCTCAATATTATATGCAAAAAAGAAATCAATTTTTTACAAAAACATTACTTGTATATAGAAGATATAAATAAATATATTTTGTAATTATAATATACCAAAACGAGATAACTAATGCTATAAATATTTATAAAAACTAAATAACTAATGATATTAACTTTCAAGTTTTCACAAAAAAATATTATATTAGTTATAATCAATATTGATTTTGTTAATCTACAAATAAATATTAATTAGATGATTACACATACATTTATATTGGTATATACTTCCTAAATTGATTAAAATATTAATAAATAAAAATATATGTCAATTCGATACTATAAAATGAAAATATACATGGATCTAGAAACTTAAATGAATACAATTTCAAAATCTTATATATATATATATATATATATTAGTATATACTTGATGAAAGACTTGTGATATTAATAAATAAAAATATGTATTCTATCGATAACATATAACAGAGCAAAATTAAACATAGATCTTAAAACCTAAATAAATATGGGTTCAAAACCCTAAATAAATATGAGTCTAAAAATTTAAGTTATAAACGAGTGTAATAAAATAAATAAACATGAGTCAAAACGTAAATGACACGAGTCAAAAAAAATTTATATGCAAAAATTATAATGCATCAAAACTTAAGTAAACAGAGATAAAAATATATTTCATGTACAACACCAATGATCACTATAAATTTATTTTTAATATATCAAATGTATATATATATATATAATTAATTAATTACACATACAAATCAAACCATAAAATAAATAAATAAAACAAATATTATCTAACCCGTGTATTACACGAGACATCATCTAGTTGACAAAGAAAAAGATAACGGTGATGAATGGCAATCAGTTTTTGATTTTTAATTTTTGATTTTTGGTTTTTGGTTTTTAGATTTTGGTTTTTGGTTTTTACAGTAAATTTAGTTTTTCAAAAACATGAATGTTAATTCATATAGTTTTTGGTTTTTCAATTTAATTTTTTTTCAATATTTTTGTTTTCAAAAGTTTTTTCCCTAAACCTATAAAAAATAAAATATTAAATTTAAGCAACAAAAATTTTAGTCAGGAAAATAAAATAACTAAAGATAAAAACTTTCCAAATTTTTCATAAATAATATTTAAAATATATAGATTAGAATGCATATAAAAATTTATTTCAAGAAATGCATTGCTTTATAAATTATTATTATCGTTGGGAATACCATAACAATGCAGAATAAAAAGTCATAAACAATATATATATATATATATATATATATATAGAGGCTAAGTCAAAACTATATTAAGAATTATATATTATTGTTTCAAATATATTTGTGTGAAATTAAAGAAGACGATGATGAATTTCATAAAATATAAATAAATTTGTTAAAAATTTGTCAAACAAATAATAGAATAATAAGATAAAAAAATTTATATTTGTTATTAAATACAAAAAACTCTCGAAAATTGAAGAGCAAAAACTACTAAAATTTGGTTTTTGATTTTTGTGTATAAAAAATAAAAACACCCAAAAAACTAGTTTTGAAAATTAGTTTTTGCAAAATTTATGATTAGATAAAAAGTGTTTTTGCAAAAACAAAAACCAACGACTAACCCAAAAAATGGTGCTAGTCAAGACCAACATTAAGTTTCTTAATAATTATTATATAAAAAAAGAGATAATTACTATGATAACCTACTTTGATTTATAAATTACTTATATAACCTATTTTTTTAAAAATTATTTATATAATCTATTTTTTTTCTCTATTATTATTATTAATTACTATTATACTTTTTTTCAAAACAAAAAGAGAATAAGTTGTACTTTTCCGTTTAAATGTTAGTAGATAATTTAAAAAGATTTGGATAACCTTATTCGAAAATTGAAATATTCTAGGTTTATAAAAAGGATATTATTTTCCCTTTTAAAAGTATATATTAAAGAAAGCTTCTTCATGTTCTCAGAAATTCTTAAATTATGGTGAAAGAAACAGAAGATTTTAGTTCTATCAATAAGGATTCATTGCCTATTAATGTTCGGGTAATAATTATATCAAATTATCTAATTTTAGGGTTTTGTTATTAAAAGTTTTTAGTTTTAACAGAGGTCCTGCATATCTGCCAAAACTCTGGTAGACTTCCTGCAAGTCTGCCAAAATATGGTAGACTTCCTACAAGTTTGCCAAAAATCTTGCAGACTTCGTGCAAATGTACCAAAAATCTTGCAGACTTCCTGCAAGTCTGCCAAAATTCTGGCACACTTCCTGCAAGTCTGCCAAAATTTTGGCATACTTTTTTTTTTGGATGCAGAGACCGATCGCTCCATGCCCAGATTGATCGGTCTGAGTTATTCTGAAGAAACTATTTGGTCTGCAATGTTCAGACCGATTGATATGATTCAGACTGATCAGTCTAAACTTTGCAGACCAAATAGTTTCTTCAGATAACTCTAAGCGATCGGTTTATACATCTTCCAGATCGGTCAACGCATCCAAATGATGGAACCGATATTTTTAAATGATTCGGATATGTTGCTAGTCTGATTAAAAATTCTTAACTCAAAATGTTTACGGTTTTATATGTGTGCAGATTAATAGAGATGGCGAGGAAACTGATGAAACTAGTAAATGTATACAATCGATAAGGGGACTGAAGAGTGTAATGAATATGAAGATAAAAGCAGCACTATCGATGAGAGGAACGAGAATTGTAATGAATTTGATGAAAAAAGTGGCACTATCGATATAGGGGACGAGAATTGTAATGAATCCGATGAAAAAAGTGGTACACTTGATGAAAGTTATGAAGATGATGCTAATAGTGCATTTCCGAACGAAGTATGTGAAGTCCAATCACAAAGTTGTGCTCTTGAAGACTTTGGTTTTAATGATGCATGAAATTTTACTTTTGATATTGATGGAGAGGGTAATCATATCAGTAATGGTGATTTAGATTGTTCTGTAAATGAAGATTATGAAGACCAACAAACAGATAATTTTGAATCTTCTCAAAACACTCTCCCAACTTTCGAGAAAATTCAAGAAGGACAAAGATATGCTAACAAGGATGAGTCAGTGAAGAAATTACGTTCCATAACTATTGTAGGGAACTTTGATTTCACAACTATCAAGTCGCCTAAAACGTTGCTGGTTTTGCAATGTCATGTAAGCACATGTACCTGGAAGATTCGAGCATCAATAATTGGAAAAATTGATCAATTTAAAATAAGAATATTCATTGGGACTCACACATGTTCCGTTATGTAAAGAGGCAATCGTCATCGACAAGCTACACGTAAATCAATCGGAGAGTTGTATTTGTCTAAATTTGGGAGCATAAATGTCGGGATCAGACCTTTGTATATGATGGAGGCCATGAAGACTACCTATGGCATTGATATTGATTACTGGAAAGCATATAGGGCCTTAGTTCATGCCCAGGAGATGGAATAAGGTACTTGGGAGAGTGGATATGGGGATTTGCCCATATATTTATATAGGATTAATGCTGCCAATCCAGGTACTATTTGTAGATTTGAATGTGATGGAGAAGATAGGTTTAAGTATTTTTCATTTCATACGGTGCATGTATCTCTGAGTTTAAGTTTATAAGAAAAGTAGTTGTTGTGGATGACACTCATCTGAAAGGAAAGTTCAAAGGTATTTTGCTATGTGCTGCTGGACAAGATGGTAATGGTATGATATTTCCTTTGGCTTTTGGAATTGTTGATTGCAAGAATGATGCTTCATGGGAGTTGTTTTTTGATAAATTGCGTTTGTTTGTGGTGGCGATGAAGATTTCGTAATTATATCTGATAGACACAAATCAATTGGAAAATCTATAAAGAAGGTGTTTAAGTATGCGAAATGGAGAATCTGTACGTGCCACCTATTCCAGAATCTAATAACCAAATTTAAGAAGTCTACTACGAAGCTTTGGAAGTCTACTACGAAGCTTTGGAAATGTGCGTTGAGGAGTATTGCACGAAGTCGTTTTGGTACAATGCGTATGCAGAATCTATCAACCCAATAGATGTTGATACAGAGCCTTCAGATGATGAAGCAAATTTCATATGTCTACCATCAAAAGTAAGACGTAGTGCCAGAAGACCAAAAAAATCTAGATATCTATCAACTTTAGAGAAGTCGTTAGGAAAACAAAATCTACGGGAAGAAACAAGAGCAACAATTCCGAAAGAAGTACAATTGTCACAGAACATACGTAAACAATATGTGTGTTCAAGATGCAAAAGAGGAGGACATAATCACGCTACATGCAAAAATGTTTTGTGAATAATTCAAAAAACATTTAAGCCAAATATTTAAATTATACTTAAGCATCATATTTTGAATAAAATTCTTAATTACTAATCTAATATTTGTTTAAATTTCTTATTGACGCAAATTATGATGTTTTGGATATTCTTGTATTGTTGAGCAAATTGTATCGTTTACAGAGAAATCAAGATCGATTGGTCTCATTGTAGAGTGATCGGTCTAGTAATGTTGAGCAAACTATATCATTTACAGAGAAATTAAGACCGATCGATCTTATTGTAGACCGATCAGTCTAGTATTGTTGAGCAAATTATATCTTTTACAGTGAAATCAAGACCGATCGGTCTTAGTATAGACCGATTGGTCTAGTATTGTTGAGCGTAATGTATCGCTTATAGAGAAATCAAGACCGACCGGTCTCATTGTAGAGCAATCGGTCTTGTATTGTTGAGCAAATTTTACCGTAGACAGAGAAGTACAGACCGATCAGTCTCAGTGTAGATCGATCGGTCTGTTTAATTTTTTTAATTTTATTTCATAACCGAATTTTATAAACCGATTATAACTTAAATGGAACCGAACAAACCAAACAAATTGATTTTTACGGTGTACAGTCTAAAAATTCTCTTTCACTCTTCCCCTTCATTGATTTTTTCATCTCTTTCCTTCAACTTTCTCCTCATTCTCAAACACAAAAAATCTTATACTCAACCAAATCAAATAATTCTTTGCTCCATTGTTATTGGATTTTCGTGCTCTATCCGAATATCATCATATTATTTCCGATCTGTTCAGGTAAATTTTNTGTTAAGGTAAATTTTCAAAAATCCATTCTAAAAAAAACGAGTTTGATAGTTCAAGAAGTTGATTGTTTGTGAATGATGGGTTGTTTTGATTCTCTAAACTAGTAATGTGAGTCATATTGGTCATTTAATCTTGGGTTTAGTGTCGATTTCAAAATTATGAGAATTTTTTTAGTTTAGATTTATGGTTGGTTTTATTGAAGTTACACCATAATTTTATTTTGTTAGAGTTTTTTATCTTGAAATTACACAAAAACTGTTAATTTATTTGAGTTTGTTAACTTGAAATTACATCAAAATTGTATTTTTTTTGAGTTTGCTAACGCACCAAAATTGTGAAGTTTGTATGAGTTTTTTTAATGTTACGTCGTTGGAAATTGTAATTTATGTTACTATAAATGCAGATGCCGTGCAAGACGTTCGAGGTGAAAACACGTTAGTCCAAAGAGGATCAAGAAAATGATCCAGCGAACTTCCCGGCTTCCTCTAAGTGGCAAAGACATGACTCAATTTTCTTAGCCGATATGCAAAAGTTTACCATCTTACCGAATAGGATTGCTTCTAAGTATGCACTTATGGGTCTTGGCCTATGGGATGATGTAGTTAATCTGTTAGACACCATTGGTTTTAGATCTTTTTACCTAGTAGATCACAAGACTTACCCAAAGCTTGTTCGTGAGTTTTTAGCCACATGTCGGGTTACTTACAAAGACCCTTCTGCACCAATAGCAAGTGAAGGAAAACTCACATTCTTCATCAAAAAGAAGTACTACACCTTATCAATTAATGAGAAGTGTGATATATTTGGTTTCCTGCACCTTGAGGAAATTAGATTTGGTAATTCGATGATGCGACCAAGTTTTGGAATCTTATCGCGAAGGGTACATATGTTTCTCGTGGAGCAAAGATAACTCATATTCGTAACCCAGTGGTCCCTGTTGCTGTAAAGATCATCAACAACTCCATGTTCTTCAAATGAGAGCCAACTTCGGTTCATGATGATGAGTTGTGGATGGTGTTTTATGGCGTGAAACACCTTTTGGATGAGTTCTTGGCATATCCACCGTATGATGTTAACCTTGGTGCTGTTCTTATATCCGAACTTGTGAAGTTGAAGTTTCACGCACCAAAATCAAAGAAGAAGGAGCTCTATAATGGTACACTTCTCACTCATACTTTCAACTATATTGGTGTTGACTTGTCTTGGTATGAATCAGTGGACACGGGGCCTATGATTGATCAAAACCACATGATTAGCTGTCATATCCTTAAGGGGCATAACAAGTACCACTTTTATACTCAGTCTGGCCTTGAGAAATTGATTACACTCCCATCGAGAGATCACACATCTCTCATTTCACAAGAGAATTTCATATTTAAACCACCAGAATCCGTCCTCAGCGATGTACCCAACAGAGGTCAACCTCGACATCATCCTTCTGGGTTCCATGCGTCTTCATCTCATGTTAATGACAATACTGATGATGTACAACCATATATTCTTCTTCCAAGAGATTCTAGCCAATATCTTTTACCAGATATACCAGAACAGAGAATGTGGGTGATCGTGAGCAGTGGAAGATAGGTACGCTACAGAAAAACAATGATATGCTTCACCGAATATGGGCTGCTATTTCTAAGATACGCCCATGTGCTTGTTTATCTGGTCAACAGACACACTCTACCAACGACATGAGTCACAAAACTGGACATCTATGAGTTATGACACTATGTTTTGTTTATATGTTTGACATTTACAGGTTTTCAGGAGTATGACTTAAAGTGTACCTAACGATGACCCTCCTAGCGATCATGATGAGGAAGGTCGTACTGATGATGATGTTGAGGTACCTGTTGGAACTCGTGAGCGTGAGATCCGGTCTAAACTAGTTCATGATGCAGGTGAAGGGACTAGTCGCCATCCTCGACGTCGTAGACATCACCTAGGAGAGAGAAGCAGCGAGAGTGACAGCTCGTAGGGATTACTATCTATCGCTTTGATTACTATTTCAGACTACTATCTATCGCTTTGTTTGTCGAACTTTTTAATTATAAATATTAAGATAATTATGTATTTATATGCTTTCCAAAACTCTAGTTGTAATGTTACTTTCTCTAAATTTTTTATAGAACTTTCATAATATATAGTGTTCATCAAATACGACAAACGTTAATTAGTCAGCGGTGTGTATTCAAAAACATCAAACACTTGTTACTGAATTTTTTTCCCTGAATAAACCAGACCGATCGATCTAGGTATAGATTGATCGGTCTACACCGTTATCATCATTAAATGTCGAACCAGAACAATCTGGATCGATTGGTCGATTACTAGACCGATCGGTCTACACCTTTATTTTAATTCAACTTCGAACCAGAACAATCCAGATTAATCGGTCGACGTCTAGACCGATCGATCTGCACCTTTATAGCAATTCAACTTTGAGACCGAACTGACTAGATCGATTGGTCGACGACTAGACCGATCGATCTGCACCTTTATCATAATTCAACTTTGAGACAAAACTAACCAAATCGACCGGTCAACATCTAGACCGATCGATCTGCACCTTTATAACAATTCAACTACAAGACAGAACTAACTAGACCGATCGATCGACGTCTAGACTGATCGATATGCACCTTTATAACAATTCAACTTTGAGACAAAACTAACCAGATTGATCTGTCGACTTCTAGACCGATCGATGCACCTTTATAATAATTCAACTACGAGACAGAACTAACTAGACCGATCGGTCAACTTCTAGACCGATCAATCTACACCTTTATCACAATTCAACAATGACCCAGAACTAACTAGATCAATCAGTCGACTATTAGATCGATCGTTTTACAGGATTATCATCATTCATTGTCAAACAGAACTATTAGGATAGATCGATCTAACCTTAGACCGATTGATCTTGTTTATTCGGTATCGAAGTTCAATAACAATTCATATATATATCTATCATATTGAACGAATCATAAAAATAAAAGACCTAATTTTTCAACTCATCAAAAATCTCTACAGCCAGCTTCTCTCTTACAATCGTGATGTTCGAATCGAAAATTGGTATTTTAAATGGCACACCTAACGCATGACATTCGATGAACTTAATGGCATAGATACCATAATCACCAACCTTAAGCATTTGTGGAATTCCTTTTTCCAATTCTGGTGTTGCAGCACGTAGAAGATGGGGCAGCATATGCGCTATTGGTTTCACTGCTGCACTAATACGTTTGTTTGAAGTGACAATGATACCACAATCTAAAACTTCGACATATCGACTTGGAATAGAAATAATGAGTGCAACCTAATAGTTTCCACCAACATTTTGCACACAGTAAATATCATCTACGTCAGTCCTCCAAGACAACCCTGTTTTAGCAAATTCTGGGAATTCACCATTGGCGTATTTAAGTGATCTCTTTGGAAAAACTTGCACTTCTTTTGAATCCAAGAACTCTTTATACTTCGAGCACCAGAAATCAGTGAAATAAGCATTGAGGAAAGCGATTCTTCTACTTCTGAACATTGATGAATTCCTCATAAATCTTGAATGCAACATATTCATTGCGCACTCAGTATGCTGTAAATACAAAAAAAAATTCATGTAAATACAAAGTAAAAAAAACAGTTACTATGAATGACATCAACTTACCAATGAAATTAGCCAGCCTTGTGGTTTTTGTAGTACATTAAAAAAGTCTTCTCCTTTGTTTCCAGATCCTGTTGGATAATCTCTGAAATTTACATTTTAAATTTAATGAATAGTATAAGTAAACATTAATTAAAGACATATAATCAAGATCGAAGTTCTTACAGCTTTAATAGAAGTTAATCATTGAAAGCCTTAGTTTTCTGAGAATCCATCGGTGCAAATACATTGTATTGAATCCCCGCAGTGGTCTTCAAACGTCTATTTGTGATGCCAATAGCAAGGTCGTACACCATATACGGTGTTACTAATGAAGGTCCAGGTTTTGTCACTCTTGTGCTCTTCCCTCTGATGTGTTTATCGTTATCTTCTTTAAACATTGCTTTTATTGCATTCATAGACTTCTCACTCAATTTCCCAGATGAAGAATTTGGCTCAAATATCTTCACATTGGAAGATTTATGGGACAGATCTTCATACCTTTTTGTAGTTGGGTAGCTTCCAGATTATGTGCTTTTATCATTAGATGATATCAATTTCTCGTAAGCTGTTTTCGCAACTCGTAAGTCAGTGAGATTTGCGGATGTCGGCACATCACCTAAATGTTCATCTCTCAGCAAAGGAATTGGGAAATTCTGTATATTGATCAAAAAAATAAATAAAACTTTAAAACTACAAATTAATATTTCAGACTAAAACTTAAAAAGAAATTGTGATCTACCTCTACAGTCTTTGGCTTCCTTCTCAAACTCGACAAATATTTCTCAGGCATTTTAATCCTTAGAAGTAACTTACTATAATCTTTCTTCTTTGCTTCTTCTTCAAGGAAATCAATTCTTAAAAGTGGCATTTCATAGTGTTTCTTCTTCACCTCTTCTTCAAGAAAAGCAATTCGTATCTGCATCGCTTCAAATTGATTCATCTTCTTCCTCATATTGTCTAATTCAGCCTCAAGAGCATTATTTTTAACTTGTAATTCCTCAACCTTATCGTTTAAAAACCTAAAACCAGAACCATCTGATTTTTTTTCTCCACCCCCATTTTTTGCACTTGTTTATTTCGTTAACTTGATTCTTTCACAATGTCGACTTCTTCAAGATCATTACCACTGTCATCATGAATATTGTCTACTAAGATGTACAACCCCTCATCAACCCAAATTACTGATCCCAAACCACCATCATTTATAATGGTTTTGATAAGAACATCAATTTTTTTGTCCGTCCGTTCATTGTCCCAAACAACAGGTTCCAAATCATTCATTAAGGGAGTTAGATTGCTCTACAATGCCCACAAACAAAAACACTGAAATTAAAAAATTCACAAGCTCAAAAAAATATATAAAACAAATAAAAAATACCTCATTCTGTAGTACAATTGTTTGGATGTCAACGCTCCTTTTTTCCTTTTGTACCTCTGTACTTTAGAAGAAGCGGACAATCATCATGAGATGGCCTACCAGTTTTCGCATCAAGATTAGGTACAACACAATACACCCATACTTGGAGTGTTTGTATGAACTCATAAATGGTGCATGATGATGCAGTGTAGACAACACTTTTAACTGAATCTATCAGTTCCTTGAAAGCTAATCTTCCCCACATATACTTTTCAAAACTTTCCAAATCAAAAACTATATTCGCTATTGAATGGCTAAGCTACAACTTATCATCGTAACCCAAAATGACTAATATAATAGACAAATATGCAAACTGACTTTTTTCCTCTGTAGACCAAGAAGCTACTTCTCCACACACAACTTTCAAATCCTTCTTGCACGGACTTCTTCCTTTTAATTTCAACTTTTGCCAAAACAAGTCTTTTCCAGTATTAGTACTTACATCCAACTCGTTTTCATTGGGAAAAGGTGAACAGTTCAAATTCGTTATGGCTTCAAACTCCGATAGGGAAAATCGAGCAGGTATATTACCATACAAACACCATATCTCATGTTTTTTGGTACACATAAGGTGTTTCTGGAGAATATACTCCACAACCTTTGAAGACCACGTGAACTTATTGTTAGTGAAGTTTACAACAACCCTAACGCAGAATCTCTTATTTTGTTCCACACTTCCTCACCAACAGCAAAACTTACTTCTTCTAACCACTCAGGCTTGCAATGATAATTAATACCTTTTTTGAATTTTGGCTCTGTACCAACGGTAAAAAGTCGTTTTGGAAGTTCTAACTCATCACTCCTCTGTGTCGTCATCCTATGAGAAAAAAAATAATTCAGGATCAATGACACATCGTGTAGACCGGTCTGATTGGTGTTCGATCAATCCAACTTTGTTAACATAAAAGTGCAACACAGAATAAACCAGACAGATTGATTTGGCATTAGACCAATTGGGCTTGTTTATTCTGTGTCGCACTTTTATGTTAACAAAGTTGGATCGATCGGTCACCAATCAGACCGATCAATCCAATTTTTGCAAAAAAAACACTAGTTTCTGAATTCACTGAAATCAAACATTGTTTAACGCGTAGGAAACTCATAACTTATCAATATTCAATGAAAAAATAATTTCTATTTAGGAATCACTAAAATTAAATGAATACAAACCTGATTATGCAGCAGATAACTCAGACACCTTGTATTGTGTAACCTAACAAAACTAGAACAGAGAATAGATTTTTCTCTCTGGTAAAATTGAAACAGAGAAACTAAAAGAAATTCAACGTGATTTGATTATAGAGAATCAAAACTAGAACAAAGAATATGTTTTTGTTTCTGGAAAAATTGAAGAGAAACTAAAAGAAATTCAACATGATTTGGTTATAAGGAATTTTTGAAGTGAAGAGTAAAATAGGTATATCTGAAAAAAGTAGGTTATTTAAGTAATTTGAAAAAAGGTTATCCTATTTATATATAAAATAAAGTAGGTTATATTAGTTAATTTTTTCTTAAAAAAATGATTTTTTCAAAAGTTAAAGATCTGATAATTGAATCATGGGTTGTTTAGTAGACTGTAATTTTTATTTAATTAAATAAATTTTTTAGATTTTATGGGTGTCAATACAAGAAAAGTAAACTTAATTCACTTGTAACAAACAACTTAATATTAAATGAAAAATCTTTTCCCAAATTATTGGTGTGTCAGTTGACCATCCTTTCGTATGAATGGATACGCCGATGATTTCAATTTGACTTTTAAACATATTCAACAATCACTTATTCGAAAAACCAGGTCTTCAGATGTTTAACTTGACGAGACTATTTCATCGATCCTTCTTGTCGTTTCCAATTCTGCTCTTCAAACCTTTCTTCCAATCTCTCAACTATGTCCCAATGGCCGTCTTCAAGGCTTTACTGAAAATGGCTAGCGTGTTTGGAACAATGGGTTCTTAGAGAAGGTCAAAGAGATGTTGAGGAGAGATGTTGTCTCATGTACTATTGCTGGCCAGCGATCTGGCTAGAACTACGGAAACCTAAGGTGAGATTAAGAGAACGAGTTTTGTCAATATAAATTTTTTATGAGGCAGAACAAAGCCTACTTGTAGAAGAGAAAAAGTAGTCAAGAAGGGCGTGAACTTTTTGTACGCTGTATGCCTATTTTTTAAAAACATTTCCGGTTGTTCTCGTATGTAATAAAAAAATTAATTTAGGTATATAATAATCTTGAAAATTTTTTTCTAATAAATTTTTATCTCTTAAATAACTATAGACACATATAAAATAAAAAAATAGAATCAATTAACAGCTGTTTAGGTATATATATATATACATATTTGTAAAACTTTGAACTAGAACAATTATAAACTTAAGGTACTTTTTCAATTTTAAATTTAATTTTTTCCTTTTTCAATCATGATTTTTTTTCAAATTTACTTTATTTTTTTGTTGTCAATCATGACTTTTTTTTTCAAATTTACTTTCATAAAATCTAATCAAGATTTCGTTATTCTTCTTTATATATATATATATATACTTTTGATTAAAAAAATTAATACCTAAGATTACTTAAATTGGTTCAAAATTTGGTTACTCATTTTATAAAGGAACCTAACGACCATTTTACTACACTACATTCTCAGTATTTAGCGATCCAAAATCTATATATTATTTGGGGCAATAGGCGAATGTAGGCCTTGATATTTTGGGTTTCGAGTCGAGTTTGGTTCAGATCTTTTTGGGTTCTCATTTTCGGGTCTAGAAACTTATGACGCATTCGGATATTTTCAATTTTCAAGTCGGGTTTGGTTCAGATACCTTCGGATCCGGGTCGGTTTGGGTATCTATAAAAATACTCAAAAAAGTTTGGATCCGGTTCGGATCCGGTTCCGATACGGGTATATCTATCTAAATTGTTTTAAATTTTGTAAAACTAATAAAAATTTAATAAAAAATTTAGAAATTTAATAATGATTTTTGAATATTTTAGATTATTTTAGTTGTTTTTTTAATCTTAAATTACTAATATACTGAGTTTTATAATTGTAGTTTTTTGTATTTAAGTTGTTAAAGTTATTAATATAAAAAATGATTAAAAATATATATTTATATTTCGGGTTTTCGGATACCCTTTTAGGTTTTTATTCGGTTTTGGTTCGGGTCTGGATTTTCGTGTATATAGATGTAGGACCCAATATGATATTTACGTTAGGTCCGGTTTAGGTTCAAGTCCTATATTTCAGATTGGGTTTAGTTCAGATTTTCAGGTTCGGTTCAGATTTTCGGGTTCGATTAAAATACGCAAACGTAAGCGAATGCTTTTTTTTTTTCTTTAGGCACGCCTGCCCAATTAGGACTTGATGAAGAGGCGTTAGAGATATTTTAGAAACTGCATAGAGAAGGAATGAGTCCTAATTATTTCACTTACTCTAGTGTTTGAACTGCATTATCTGGACTTGCTTTGTTAAATCATGGCAAGCAAGCTCATTGCCATGTTTTGAGACGTGAACTTCCCTTCTATACTATGATTCAGAACTCCCTCATTGACATGTACTCAAAATGTGGCAATCTCTCTTACGCTCGGAGGCTTTTTGATAACATGCCTGAGAGGACAACGATTTCATGGAACGCGATGCTTGTGGGATATAAGTAAACATGGAATTGGAAAAGAAGTTGTTGACCTTTTCAGGTTGATGTGAGAGTAAAGCCTGATTCAGTTACTTTGTTGGTTGTTGTTGATCCAAAAATCAACGATCAAAGATTTTGTATATTTTGTGGAGAAGAATATGGACTAGATACTCATAAGAAAATCAAGCTTATAGATATAAAAATACAGAGAATGGATCTAAGGCAAAACAATTGTTTTGGTACAAATGTTACATAGAAAAAAGAGTAAGGAAATCTCATATTCCAATCCTCCTCCTTCGGAAAAATATTATCTCCCTTTTGTACTTGTCCCAGTCCCATGATTTTACTACATCAAATCAATTATTAATAATGTTGACAAGCCTGCTATTTCCTTTTACGTGCCCGTCAATCTCGCTGTGAGTGATTCGGCATTTACTATTTCGATCGCGGGCTGATTTCCATTCCTTAGTTGTCTTCAAGCTGATTCTTAATTGGACATGTCCTTAATGGGCCCGATTAATTAGGTATCACCAATACCCCTCAGTCCTTTGTTAAATTTGAATTGAACAAGAGCGGTAAAGCAGAGTCAAGTCTATTACCTTGTAAATCTCGAATGTGTTACTCTCTCAACTATGTGATGCTCACGAATCTTATGATTTTGTCTGAGATGGTTTCAATATGTATTTTTGTTAATCTTTTTTATGAGATTTGATGTGAGTTCGCACTCAGTTTTGTCTCCGTCTTTTACTTGTATTCATTTGCTTGAATACACACTCGCTAAATAGCTGAGTGTCGAGTTGACCCTTTCTTCGGTCAATCATAGATTTGGCCATTGTTTGTTTTATTATTATTTGTCGTATTCATTTGCTTGAATATTCACTCGCTAAATAGCTGAGTGCCGAGTTGACCTTTTCTTCGGTCAATCGTAGATTTGGCCATTGTTTTTTTATATTATTATTTCTTGTATTCATTTGCTTGAATACTCACTTTCTAAATAGTTGAGTGCCGAGTTGACCCTTTCTTCGGTCAATCGTAGATTTGACCATTGTTTTTTTATTTGTTGTATTCCTTTGCTTGAATACTCACTCGCTAAATAGCTGAGTGCCGAGTTGACGCTTTATTCGGTAAGTCGTAGATTTGGCCATTGTTTTTTATTATTAATTGTATTCATTTGCTTGAATACTCACTCACTGAATAGCTGAGGGTCGAGTTGACCCATTCTTTGATCACTCCTAGATTTTGCTTTTTTTTTTCTTTTGAATAAGCAGGTAACCAAGTAGTGTGAGTCTTGTTTGAGCTGTCACATGAGTACAATGAACTGTTGTTTGAACTACTTTTTAAATTGTGGTCTGAGTTCGACGAGTTGTTGTGTTAGCTCGATGAACTATTGAGCGAGCTTAGCAAGATGTGATCAAGCTTGGCGAATTATTAAGAAAGTTGGGCAAGCGGTTGGCCAAGTTTGGTGAGCTGCTTGATGGGCTCGTCAAGCTATTTGGACGAGGTCAACGAGCTGATATCTAGGCTTATCGAGTGCGAACTCGCCGATCTGATGAACTGAATATGATTAACTAAATGATAAGTGGTGATACCCAAATAAGATTGAGCCCACTAAAGCAAAAGAAGCCCATTATGAATCTCAGCCCAGATCTTAAGTCGGACGACGTGATCTACGATGTGAGGCAAAAACTTGACGAGCTGGAAGACATTTATGATGATTGGCAAGAAATACATATTTGACGAGCTAACCCAAAATCAACGGGCAGAATCAATCACGGAATCAGCAGACTGAGTTAATTGCGGAAAATAAAGCAATAAAAGGAAACTCGAATCCAATAAACATTTATGAAGGAAAAATCAATTACAATAAGTATTATGTATAAATAGAGGAATCAAAACCGTATTAGGGGGACAAGACATTCTCATCTTTACGCCAACAAAAGGCTTTCTACTTGTATTTGTGGATCTTAAGTTACAACCAATTTAAGTATCAACAAATTGGCGCCGTCTGTGGGAAACAAACGAAAAGTCACGTCTTCACGTATCGAAAGCAAGCAGGAAGTCAAGGCTAGCTACCAACGATGAGAGACATAGGAACTTCAACATATGTCACCTGAAAGCAAGCAAGAGCGCACGAAGAACTCGATGTGACCTACGACACGGGGAACATCATCCCAACGGGACCGTCTCAAACGACAACGTATCAAAGACAATCTCGTATAATCGTAGAGTTAAGGGAAATGGCCTCAACAGCAATGAAGCAGGTGAGGCAAAGCGAGTTAAGAAATCAGGAGCTACAACTCCAAGCCTGGCGGCAGGAAAAGGAGTTTAGAAGACAACTCAGGGAGCTCCAAGAGATGGTCATTGACGCCCGAAACACTACCGGACAGGAAACAATGCCAAGAGAGCACCCCAATAGAATCCTGTAGGGGACGCGTGCACCAGAAACCAAGGACAGGGCAAACCGGCCAGTAGAGTGGGCAGACCCCTTGGTCCAGGAACAACATGGCGAGACAACCCCGCAGGATGAGATGCGTGAAGAGTCTCCAATAGGATCGTATGGGATGAGAAGTTTGAAGGACCGATTGGCCCAAGCAGAGGCCGCGTGCCACGACCTTCAAAGCGAAATACAACGGACTGTGTCACCAGAGGAAGGATCCCAAATGGGGCTCCAAGAGGAAGACACCGTGGGAATAGGCGAGCTCTAGCAAATGATGATGAAAACACAGCAGGAGTACGCAAGCATACGTTCGGAATTGCACCACGCTATATAACCAGCGCCAGAGATTCAGTATGTAATCGAACAAACGCGACATACCCTGTTCACAAGAAGGATCACAGGGGCCCGTATTCGCGATGTCGGAAAAATAAAATTCCCATAATATTCAGGGAATACAGACTCTATAGCGCATCTGAAGTCATTCCGACTCGCAACTGATCAGACTCATCTCAAGGGCGACAAACAAGACGTGGGCTTTTGCAGTTTCTTCTCTGAAAACCTCATTAGTGCCGCCCTGGACAGGTTTTCAACGCTGCCAAGGGAATCTATAGACGGATTCGAGCAACTCGCGGAGGTGTTTCTGAAACACTACTCTATCTTCATAGAGAACCGTACCACTATAGACAGCCTACTCAGCTTAACCCAGATGAAGTTTGAACCGCTACAGGACTACATAGCACACTTCAAGGAAATGAAGTCGAGAAGTATCAACGTCCCCGACGACATGGCCTTGATCGCGCTTAAAAGAAGAATCTGGCATGCCTCGACATTCAGCCAGGATCTGACAGTCCGGCCCGGCCTCCCAGCTCGCTAGATGATGCAATACACAGAGCAACCCACTTCATCAACTAGAAGAAAGGAGATCCGAGCTCAAGCAACCCAAGGAGGTAGGGAAGCACTTTGAGAAGAAAGAAACTATGAAAGCACAGTCAAAGACAAGCAAAGTCTAGAGCAATAGCTGACCTCAGAACAAGAAAATATCGACAGGCCGTCACTCGTTCTCGGTGGGGAAGTTTAAGAACAGAAAACCACTGGATATGTCGAAGTATTGCGTTTACCATCAAACACACAGGCATACATTAGAAGAATGCAAAGTTGTCAAATGGATTAAGGAAGAAGGAAAATGGGAGAAAGGAATGAAGAAGGTATGGAAGAACGATGGGGAACATCGAAAACAAGATAAGAGTTCAGCTGAGGAAGAAACCGTCGAGGTAAAGGAAAATAAAAAATCCACCAAACCTCGTGTCGGGGTCATAATAGAAGGGTCTAATCTGTGCGGGAGTTAAGTCAACTCCATAAAAGCGCACCAACATAAAGCAGAAATGCGACCCCCAAGTTCAAAGATGAGCCGAAAGGAAGACGCCGCAACCATAACCATCAGAGAAAGCGAAACTATTCATCTCGACAAACCCCATGACAATGAACTCATTATCAAACTAGACGTCAGAGGAGTAGAGCTGGCAAGGATTCTGGTCGAAACGGGAGATCTGTCAACCTACTATTCTACGACGCCTTCAAGAAAATGGGCGTGGAAGCAAATGAACTTGTGGGGGAGAAAAACAACCCTGACAGGTTTTTCTGGCAACACCAAAATGACAATAGGGATGGTCCAGCTACCGATAATCGCCTCCGGGGTCAGGAAAAGGACAAACTTCATGGTAATCGATGCGCCAACACCCTTTAACGCGATCCTAGGAAAGCCTTGGCTTTACGCAAAGAAAACGGTAGCATCGACATACCACCAATGTGTGAAATTCCCAACTGATGACGGAGAGGGAGTCATATACAATAGTCAGGCCGCATCGCGCTGATGCTACCAAGAAAACTTCAAATAAACCCGAGGGAAAACGTTCTAACAATCAAGTGATGACGAAGCGATCTCTAATAAGAAGACAGAAGACCTTGCCAACCAGAGGCTAGAAGAGATCAGGACTGTAAAGATAGTTATCAACCCCAGTCACCTGAAAAGAGAATTAACCATCAGAGCCGACCAGGATCCCATGATCCATCAAGAGTTGGAAGACTTCCTCAGAGGGAACATGGCGACATTCGCCTGGACACCCTAGGATATGAAAGGAATCAGCTCGTCAGTGACGACACACCAGCTAAATGTCGATCGAACCTACAAGCCGATGAAGCAAAAACGAAGAAAACTCGGTCGGACAAAGTTAAAGCAGTCCGTGACGAGGTCGAGAGACCATTGAATATGGGGGCAATAAGGGAGGTCAAGTAACCCGACTGGCTGGCAAATCTGGTAGTAGTATGAAAGAAGAATGGCAAATGGAGGCTATGCGTAGATTTCACTGATCTGAACAAAGCATGCCCAAAAGACAGCTATCCGCTCCCACAAATCGACAAAGTAGTGGTGTCAACTGTGGAGAATCAGCTAATATCCTTTATGGACGTCTTCTTGGGCTACAATAAGATTTTCATGCATTCGGACGACGAAGAAAAAACATCCTTCATAACCAAACAAGAGACTTAAAAAGCTACCGCGTAATGCTATTCACACTCAAGAACGCTGGCGCAACATATCAACGACTAGTGAACTTCATGTTCATAGAAGAATTGGGAGGTACGATGGAGGTGTACATCTATGACATGTTGGTTAAATCTGCGGACGCAAAAGATCACATCGGACAATTACGTCAGTGCTTTGATATACTCAACTAGTTTGGGATGAAACTCAACCGGGCTTAATGTGCTTTCGGAGTATCTTCTGGTGAGTTTTTGGGACACCTCGTACCCAAAAGAGGGATAGAGGCCAACCCACGCCAGATAAATGCACTAACAAATATGCGTTCACCGCGAACGAAGAAAGAAGTCCAACAGCTAACTGGGAGGATAGCAGCGCTCAACCGCTTCGTGTCATGGTCAACTGACAGATGTCTACCATTTTTCATACTGCTTAAGGACAACAAAAATTTTTCTAGACGATTTAGCCTTCGAAGAACAAAAAACCTATTTAGCAACTCCGCCAATCCTTGCAAAACCAGAAGAGGGAGAAGAGCTTTACCTATACCTCGTAGTGTCAATGATGGCGGTGTGCGGGGTTTTAGTCCGATCAGAAGCAGGAGAACAACGACCAATTTACTACATGAGTAAATCCCTGACAGAACCCGAAGAACGATATCCGCAAGTAGAAAAGATAGCTTTGGCCATGGTAACGGCTGCGAGGAAACTCTGCCTGTACTTCTAATCCCACATGATCGTGGTGATGACAAACCAACCGCTACGCATGATTCTACACAGCCCAAGCAATTCAGGACGACTCGTCAAATGGGCGATTGAGCTCAGTGAGTATGATATCGAATAGTGAGCCCGTAATGGTATGAAGTCTCAAGTCCTCGCGGATTTCATCGTCGAAATCTATAGAGGATCTGACAACATGGAGATCAATCAAAAACCCTAGACGGTCCACGTCGACAGATCATCTTCTCGTAATGGACCAGAGTATGGTTTGAGATTGACCTCGCTCAGCAGTGAACGGATCGAACAATCCTGCCGGCTAGGGTACTAGGCCTCAAACAATGAAGCTGAGTATGAGGCCCTGCTTGCCGGGCTAAGAATCACGGCAGGAATGGGGGTCAAACATCTAAAAACATCTAAATAAAATTGAGCCCACTAAAGCAAAAGAAGCCCATTATGAATCTCAACCTAGATCTTAAGCCGGACGACATGATCCATGATGCGAGGCGAAAACTTGACGACCTAGACGATATTTATGATGATTAGCGAGAAATACATATTTGACGAGCTGACCCAAAATCAGCGGGCAAAATCAATCACGGAATCAGCGGACTGAGTTAATTGCGGAAAATGAAACAATAAAAGGAAACTCTTATCCAATCAACATTTATGAAGGAAAAATCAATTACAATAAGTATTATGTATAATTAGAGGAATCAAAACCGTATTAGGGGGAGAAGACATTCTCATCTTTACGCCAACAAAAGGTTTTCTACTTGTATTTGTGGATCTTAAGTTACAACTGATTTAAGTATCAACAATGAGCTAGTTGCAAAATCTATCGAGCTAGCTGCACAGAGTGATGAGGCGATGAGCTCTTTCCGACGAGCTGATAAGGCAAGGAGATCTTTGCGACGAGTTGTGGAGGGAGGAGGTCTTTGTGACAAGCTGATGAGACGAGGAGCTCTTTGTGACAAGCTGAGAAAGCAAGGAGCTCTTTGTGACGAGCTGAGAAGAGAAGAGCTCTTTGCGTCGAGCTGGGAAAGCGAGGAGCTTTTTGCAATGAGCTGAGAAAGCGGGGAGCTCTTTGCATCGAGCTGGATAAGCGAGGAGCTCTTTGCGACGAGCTGAGAAGAGAGGAGCTCTTTACGATGAGTTGAGAAAACGAGGAGCTCTTTGCGACGAGCTGCAAAGAGAGGAGCTTTTTGCGATGAACTGAGAAAGCGAGGAGCTCTTTGGGACGAGCTAAGAAGAGAGGAGCTCTTTGCGACGAGCTGAGAAAGCACAAAGCTCTTTGTGACAAGCTGAGAAGAGATGAGCTCTTTGCGACAAGCTGATGAGACAAGAAGCTCTTTGTGACGAGCTGAGAAAGCGAGGAGCTCTTTGTGACAAGCTGAGAAGATAGGAACTCTTTGCGTCGAGCTGGGAAAACGAGGAGTTCTTTGCGATGAGCTGAGAAGAGAGGAGTTCTTTGCAACGAGCTGAGAAGAGAAGAGCTCTTTGCGAGGAGCTGATGAGACAAGGAGCTCTTTGTGACGCGCTAAGAAAGCGAGGAGCTCTTGGCGACAAGCTAAGAAAGCGAGGAGCTCATGGCGACGAGCTGAGAAGAGAAGAGCTCTTTGCGACGAGCTGATAAGGCGAGGAGCTCTTTGCAATGAGCTGATGAGGTGAGGAGCTCTTTGCGACGAGCTGAGAAAACGAGGAGCTCTTTGCATCAAGCTGGAAAAGCGAGGAGCTCTTTATGATGAGCTAAGAAGAGAGGAGCTCTTTGCAACGAGTTGAGAAAACGAGGAGCTCTTTGCGACGAGCTAAGAAAGCGAGGAGCTCTTTGTGACGAACTGAGAAGAGAAGAGCTCTTTGCGATGAGTTGATAAGGCGAGGAGCTCTTTGCGACGAGTTGATGAGGTGAGGAGCTCTTTGCGACGAGATGAGAAAACAAAGAGCTCTTTGCGTCGAGCTGGGAAATCGAGGAGTTCTTTGCGACGAGTTGAGAAGAGAGGAGCTCTTTGCGACAAGTTGAGAAAGTGAGGAGTTCTATGCAACGAGCTGCGAATAGAGGAGCTCTTTGCAACGAGCTGAGAAAGCGAGGAGATCTTTGAGAAGAGCTAAGAAGAGAGGAGCTCTTTGCGTCGAGTTGGGAAAGCGAGGAGCTCTTTGCGACGAGCTGAGAAGAGAGAAGCTCTTTCCAACGAGCTGATGAAGCAAGGAGCTCTTTGCGATGAGCTAAGGACCTCTTTGCGACGAGTTGAGAAAACGAGGAGCTCTTTGCGACGAGCTGATGAGAGAAGAGCTTTTTGCGACGAGCTGATGAACGGGTTGATGAGCTGGTTGCGAGTGCTTTTGAGGAAGAGCTCAATATGCTGTTAAGTAAGAGCTTTTCAGGCTGTTGAGGGGGAGCTTAATGTTCGCTACATTTTCACCCTGGTAACAAACGCGAGGAATCCGTTCTGTTTGCCACTGTGTATTTCGTAACTTCGCCCAATTTTTTTTTCTTGAGATATCTTCTGGAGTTTTAGTGGAGCACGTTACTTAGATGTAAACGTTCCCCACAGACGGCGCCAAATTGTTGATCCAAAAATCAACAATCAAAGATTTTGTATATTTTATGGAGAAGAACATGGACTAGATACTCATAAGAAAATCAAGGCTATAGATAAGGAAATACAGAGAGTGGATCTAAGGCAAAACAATTGTTTTGGTACAAATGTTACATAGAGAAAAGAGTAAGGAAATCTCACATTCCAATCTCCCTCCTTGAGAAAAATTATTCTCTCCCTTTTATCCTTGCCCCAGTCCCATAATTTCACTACATCAAATCAATTATTATTAATGTTGAAGAGCATGCTATTTCCTTTTACATGCCCGTCAATCTCGCTGTGATTGATTCGGCATTTACTATATCGATTACGGGCTGATTTCCATTCTTTAGTTGTCTTCGAGCTGATTCTTAATTGGCCATATCTTTAATGGGCCCGATTAATTAGGTATCCCCAGTTGTTTTATCTGGTTGCAGCCATGGAAGAATGGAAGACACAGGGCTAAAAAATATTCGATGGCATGATAGCAGGAGAGTACGGGATTAAGCCTGACACTGAGCATTACGGTTGCATCGTTGATATGCTTGGCCGTGCTGGTAGGATTGATGAGGCATTTCAATTCATCAAAAATATGGCATCTGAACCAACTTCTAGTGTCTTGGGTTCTCTTTTAGGAGCTTGTAGGGTACACTTATCTGTCGATATTGATGAATCTGTAGGTTGTAAGCTCATTGAGATTGAACCAGAGAATGCATGTAACTATGTAATTCTCTCTAATTTGTATGCGTCTGCAGGAAGATGTTAACAAAATTAAGAGCTCTGATGATGCATAAAGCTATTACAAAAGAACCAGAAAGAAGTTGGATTCAACACGAGCAAACCTTGCATTACTTCCATGCCAATGATCGTACTCATCCAAGAAGAGAGGAAGTGCTTGCTAACAAGAATTAATTCCAATATAATTAGGTTCTGATTTTCCATTTCTCCTTTTTTCCTTTTTTTTCCCTTTTTCCTTTGAAGCTTGAAGATCAACTCCATGGCCATGTTTTTCTTTGACTTTGAAGCTTGACTTTGAGTTATAGTTTACCATTGTTGTCAGCTTTCACAAAACCAAGCAACCATATGCAACTCTATTTCTATCCAACACTCTGGAGAATATTATTTTGATTATATTCTTATTGTATATATGCAGTAGTGGATTCAAAGAGTTACAAATGCTTAGGAGCCACTCTAAAATCAATAGGAAAACAAAGAGTGGGCTTCAAAATTTAAACACAATTAACGAGAGTTTAGTTAGCATTTGACTGCTTCTGTTTCACAGGAGAATGCAGATACAGAAAGACTTCATCTCACACAGCTCTCTAGTTATCGTCCAAACGCATAGCTGCAAGAATCCAATGGGTGACATTTGATTTAACTATTATCTGACCCTCTGCTTCCCACATTAAATAGATTCCTCTCTCAACAATGAACTAATCCAATACAAGAGACTCTCATTAGTCATCACCGTGACAGATCATTTCTGATCACTCAGAAGCTTCCGCAACTGGATGTTTGGAACTAACATTTTCATCTTCTACAGTTCGGGAACTAGAATTCTCACCTTCTCTCTCAGGACTTTGCTTCATCAAATGAGTGTCAGCTTCTCCTTGCACCTTGGGATCACGTTCTTCATCCTTTTCTTGTACCAGACTTCCGCCCTGTTCTTCTGCTTTTGCATCTGAGAGCTTATTATCATCTTCCCCTTCACCCTGTAAAGCTCGGATCAAATCATCAACGCTCCTGTCAGTTTCCCTTTTCACTTGAACATCTGTAGCTGATGTTGTATGATCCTCAGATTCCTTAGTCGTATCAAAACCAGATACTGCTTGCAAGGGTGAACTGGATGGAGCTAAAGATGTTGCCTCACCCAATCCTTTGGTAAGGCACACATATTTGAAAGCGAGATGTTTGTAGTTATTTAACAAGCTTTCGACATCCCCTATCCTCAGATCACCAGCACTGGCAAACATGTAAGGAAATTCTTGAAATACTTTGCTTGCCTTGGTATCCTTCAGAAGTGTGGCAGCACCCTTATTTTCCAAATCTGAAATAGATTCAACTTTCTTCATTGGTACTTCACTGTTTAGGCTCAGTATTTCACTGCTGCCAGAAAGACTATCAGACAATTTTGATTGGAAAAGGGTGTTTTCTCCCTTGGGATTCTGCATTTGAAGTTTTTGAGGAGTGGACTCATCTCGAGGAGGTGGTGCAGTGCCGTGACCAGTTTGATAAGACTGGCTGCCATGACCAGAAATTCTTTCCCGTGCCAATTCCATGTTCTTCTCAAACTCAGTTCCATCCATTGAAAGGGATTTTGCATCAATATTTGAGATGAAAGACTCGGCAGAAAGTATGTTTGTGAAGAAGTATGCAGCTTCACCAACAAGTTTAGACTCACGCCTGTATCTTTGTATATACAACAAGTTTGAGTGAAGTTGTGGAGGGTTAGCCTGTGAAAATAAAGTACAGAATGAGCAATAGTAGATATAGTTGCACAATTAAAACATAAACATGCACAACAAAAATAAGACATCGGAAACCAGCATGCATATATCGTTATATATTTTTATTTATACCTTTATTGTAACATATA
Organism: Lepidium aucheri; assembly: GCA_900406435.1. Classification (NCBI taxonomy): domain Eukaryota; kingdom Viridiplantae; phylum Streptophyta; class Magnoliopsida; order Brassicales; family Brassicaceae; genus Lepidium; species Lepidium aucheri. The sequence goes on from OVBA01000203.1 coordinate 62,961, forward strand.
TCAAAACAGGAAGAAATTCATCCGCTCCAGGTGCATTCCCATTTGAAGAAATTGAAGCATTTAGCAGTATGTTATTTATCACTTTGCAACAGTTAAGGATACACACAAGCTTATCACGAGGAGCTTTGTACATGTTTATCTTCTGGAGCTCTTTTTGAGCTAGCTGGCGAAAGGAGAGAAATTTCACAAGTAAGAAACACTAAAAAAAAAGAGAACTTACTACTGCGAGGTAGCTTTGACTAGAATGGCTTACCAGCCATGATGTTTCATTTTGAAAAGTTGGTTGTATATCCAAATTCTCAGGAGAAATGAATTGTTGAACCAATGACATCTTCTGAAAAAGTTTCTCATCAGCTATAACATCCTCAGTGTTTGAAGCAAATACCCGGGTAAACAGCTTTGTCATGACATACTTCTCTAGGCCCTGCGTATACAAAGGTGAAATGATTAGGGCAAAAAAATGCAAATAATCCAGACAGAAAGAGAGAGAGAAGAGTACTGATACTCACATCTCCCGCACTGTCCAATTCCTCCTCAGAACAACCTGACCAAAGTGGATGCGCCCTGAAAGCAACTTCCATCTTGGAAAAGAACTCCTGAACTGTTGCAAAATCTTTTTCCGGGTCTGGCGCATTGTTCAGGAATGAAACAATGAAACTGCAAAATAAAACTACAAGAACTTAAAAACCATTGAAAACCTTTTTTCAGAAGCTGAAGGAAGCAATAATGTAATTAATAAAATACCCCCAACAACGTATTATACACGATATATCTAAGCTCGATAAATAAACCATGCTAGTCAAGTTGTCAAAATTTTAACTGTTAGAGCCTGCTAAACAGGATCCAATTGCCTTCCCAAGTAACAGCAATTGCATAAGAGACGATAGATATAGTAAAAGCATGGAACTACAGTGCAAAGATCTGAGCTTGAGAAATTGCAATTCACAACTAAATATGCTTCAAATTTTCAAATATCATGTATTCGTCCAGAAATTTAAAGAGAATCTCTAAACTAGTACAAATCTTGCTCACATGTGTATCATCAAAGAGTGAGAACAGACCTAAAAACGCAAAACAATTAGCACATCCGCTTGTGCTAAGAGGAAGATCGTACATAGAAACACACACATTGATCCGGATCTGCAACGAAAAAGGGAGAGAGGGGACCTTTTAATGGATTTGACGAAATCACCGGCGGAGGGTTTTCGCATCCGCTCCAGGAAATCATGAAGCCCCAAGAAAACATCCGTGTTCTCCATCGCAGATCACCCGATTCCACACGAATCAAAATCTTATACCTCCAACAATGACCAGCGAGCAACAGTGGGAAAGAGAAAGTTAAGTTGAGTTCCGTGTCGCTGACCACCACGAACCGAACGACGATCGTTTTATTCAGTTGATACATCTATTTCCGGTTATTTGTTGGTTTTATTAAAACGGTGAATCTGGTTCGGTGTTAACCGGTTTTTGGCTAGGTTAATCTCTGTACCAATCAACTTGCAATATCAATCAAATTATTCTACCAAATACCATCAGGCAACGAGCGAAGACTAAAAATTCTATTTCCTGAACAACTTTCTGAACCTCAAAAGCTTGCGTTTGGATCTTCGTCTTCCAAGTCTGGCTTCGCTTAGAAAACTATTGACTCGAATATTGCGGCACATGGCTACTGAACTGTGATGGTTTTGTTTACGTTGAAGATTTACTTGAGCTGAATTTGAAAACTTCCGCAAATATTCAATTGGAGTCACACACAATTGAAGAAATCAGAGAGGCAGTGAGAAGGGACAATAAACAACGTTTTAGTCTCATAGAAGAGAATGGAGAGTTCTTAATTCGGGCGAACCAAGACCACTGGATCACGACCGTTGAGTCAGAGAAGCTGCTTAAACCAATCTTATCACCAGAAAGAATGTTACTGTTCTGAACTTTCTTGTCATCAAGAAAGCTCTTGAAGATGGGATTGATGGTAAGCATCGATGGTGTGTAGTGCCTGTCGATTACTTCCTGAAGATTGAGTCTCGGCCTGATCGGCAACCAATACCTTTCTGACTCATATGGTTCAAACGTCAATACGTGCTAATGATAGAATGCCTTTTCCGGTACTTTTGCGATGGAAGATTTCAACCCTGCTATGCGATAGAAACACTATGGTAAAAAAAGAAGACATTTGTAAATCAAATCCAGTTTTACAAGATAAAAGGGACACTGAACCATTTCAACTGTCGCCGACAAGTCTTGCAAGTAAATGATAGCTGAGATATTTTGATTAACAATCAAAACCCCAAAATCAATTACGAGGAAAAGAAAACAAAATCCTAAACCTAAATCGCTTCTCAAGTCATTAAACATTTACCACACGAGTGTTTAAGTGTGTTCAAAAGAGCCCACAAAAACTCCAAAGAAACATCAAAGGGGGTGTAGGTATTGAGTGAGGCATTATAAGATACTGCAATAATTTGTCAAAAGCTCTGAAACAACACTTTCTCGCTCAGATACTTCCCGCTGAAAGCACAAACACCATCACAACAACCTCGGAGAAGGTCTTTTAAATAAGATCAGCTACATTCATTGGCATCTCATCAATCTGGGTACTGTAGTACTGCTCAATATCACGGAGGATCTTGATGTCATCGCTTTTAACAAAGTTGATCGCAACACCCTAGAAACATAGTTGCAAAGTTGGTTACAAAGATATACAATTTCTTTCTCTGGGAAAACAAGATCTAATAAAAAATAATGCAGAAGTTAGTATAGTGTAGTTACCTTACGCCCAAATCGACCAGACCGTCCAATACGGTGGATGTAGAGCTCACGGTTGTTGGGGAGATCATAATTAATGACAAGAGACACCTATTAAAGAAAGATTATTAGTTAATTTAACCTTTACCATAAGCTTATGCCTCACAATCTTATAGCTGATAAGTAATGACTTACTTGCTGCACATCAATTCCACGCGCCCACACATCTGTTGTGATCAATACACGACTTTCACCTGACCGAAATTGATTCATGATTTCATCTCTTTCCTTCTGAGGCATGTCCCCATGCATTGATGAGACGGTGAAGTTGTTACTCCTCATTTTCTCACTCAGCCAATCTACCTATAACAAATGCAGAAAAATAATTGAATAAATTATTGAAAAAGAAACCAGAAAGAACCATAGTTACAAGATGTAGTGAAGCTAAACTAAAGATAAGCACCAGATTTACCTTTCGTTTTGTATTACAGAAGATAACAGCCTGAGTGATAGTAAGTGTATCATAAAGATCACAGAGTGTATCAAATTTCCACTCCTCCTTTTCCACAGCAACAAAAAATTGTTTAATTCCCTGAAAAGATTTTAAACAAAAGTTAGCAGGTGAGTATACAAGTACGACTTTAATGAACAAAGAAATCAAGGACCACACGGCTACAGAAGAAAAAACGTACTTCAAGAGTCAACTCATCACGCTTCACAAGAATCTTCACTGGTTCTGTCATAAACTTGGTTGTCATCTCCAAAATCTCGTGAGGAAGAGTTGCAGAGACCAAGCAAACCTATAAATACAAGTTTTAGGTTAGAAAAATCATAGAATGGAATTTAGCATGTCATGCCAATTATTAGCTACAAGTTCCTACAAAAGCTAGAAAACCAAACTATCAGCACAAAATTCAAGCAACCAATCAATAAAATAAGAAAGAAAATGCAATAAGAGCCAAGAAACTCGAGTAAGTGTACTAAGACTATTCAAGCAGTGAAACTGAACCTGAAGATCGGGTGGAAGATATCTGTAAACATCATAGATTTGGTCCTTGAACCCTCTGCTCAGCATTTCATCTGATTCATCAAGAATCAGAAGTTTAATAGCTCTGGTTCGTAGACTTCTCCTCTTTATCATGTCACAAACACGACCAGGTGTCCCAGACACAACATGGACACCATGCTCCAGCTTCCTGATGTCTTCTCCAACGCTTTTCCCACCGATGCATGCATGTGCCTGAATATTGGCGTGTAGTCCAATAGCTTGTATTGTCTTCTCTGTTTGTGAAGCCAGCTCTCTTGTTGGGGATAATATTAAGGCCTGGACCCTGCATTCCGATAAATCAGCTAGATGGTTAAACCTATATAAAGATCCTGCAGAAAATGTATCACAACTTTTCATATAGGAGAATTCCATCGTACGCCTTTTAGAAACAACTTTTTATAAGTCATAATGAAACATTCGTGTCATTCTCATGAAATGACAATGATTCCGATTATCAAAACGAATGAACTCACTGACCAGTTGCAAATTTGAGAAGAACAAAAAAACTAAATTCTGTATATAAGAGCATAAAGAGTTCAAGGAATAGAACAATGCTAACAAAGCAGTAAAATTAAAGTTGAATTAGAGTATCCCAGCAAAAGGAACAGAAAACATACTCTCTAGATGAGGTGTCAACAACTTGGCAGACCGAGAGAGCAATCATAGATGTCTTCCCGGTACCAGACTGAGCTTGGGCTATAACATCGCGTCCTTGGAGAATCGGCATAACCGCCCTCTGCTGAATCGCCGAAGGCTTCTCGAAACCATACTCGTAGACACCGCGAAGAACATCCTCTTTTATGCCCATCTCATTGAAACTCGTGATGGGTTCGATCCCATCGCTCGTCTCGAAGACCAACTTGTCGTCATCCATTTGTCCGCCGCCTCTCCTACCGCCTCCACGGCCAGGATTCGCCACGTTTACTGCCGCCATGATTCTCCGTATGGATTATGTTTCTCTCTCCTAGGGTTTTCGATCGAATTCCCCCCAAAAGCTTAGCTGTTCCAGATAACCGCGGCTTAACTGAGGTACGATTGTAAAATTGACAACTTCTTAGGGCTTATTTTGTCTAATCAGAAGAAATATACCGACTTTGTTTTTAATGGGCTTATAGAGTTCAGCCCATATCCATGTCAAGGCAGTAGCAATTTTACGTCAAAACGACAACACTGCAACAAGCTGAACTCGCAAACGCAGTTTCAGAAGAACCTACTCAGATCGGTCTCGCTCTCTTTCCTCTGTCGGGAATTGTATTTCTCTCTCTCTCTCCTTCACCCTATCTCGCCCCTAGTTTTATCTCCTTGCTTCAAGCCTGCTTGAAACGTTTCTTAATGCTTGGGGAATGAATAGAACTGATTTTGTCCATCTCTGTTAGAGGTTTGTGTTTTGAATATTTATGGATGACTGTAACTGAACACACCATCATCTCTTCATTGATCTCATTTCGTTGCGTTTTTTTTTAATCGGAATTTTCATTATGCGCCATATTCGTTCATTCAATATATGCTTGCTCTTGACAATTGGATTTGTTCTTCTTATTCAATTACATGAAGTGTTTATTCCCAAGTTAATTTTTTCTATATGTAGAATCTATGTTTCTTTCTGAGTTTACTCTAGCATCTTTTGCATTAATCTTTGTTTCGATTTTGGTTTGTTCAAATGATGCATGTACATGTGCAATGCATATAGGTTGAATAGTGCACGAAATGAACCCTGCAAGTGATTTATATTTTCTCTTTTTATTTCGTAGTTTTTCGGACTTTGAGAAAAGAATCTTTGCGATGTTTACGAGGGCAATAAAGAGGAACCAGAGATGGGGTTTAGTATTGCAGCAATCCAAATACTTAGTTAGGCCAGCCACTCGCGACTATACAGTCTCCAGACCTTATGGATTCACAAATACATTAACAAATCATTTGACAAGAAAGTCTTTTCTCAGCTCATTTTCTTCCCATGGACGTACCATTGCCGCGGGAAATAATTTTAGTATTTTGAAGAATAGCCAGTTGCGTAGTTTTAGTTCTGAAGGTGATGGAAAGAATGTTAGTGAGGATAAACATCTCTCTTTGAACAAAGGGAATGGCGTAGATGATGGCAAAACCGGGAAGGTGAAAACTAATAGCGGTGTTGGGCATTTAGATTCTCATGCTCAACTTGGAGAACAAGACCAAATAGAATGGCTAATTAATGAGAAGCTTGCCAGTGAATGCAAAAAGAAGGAGTTACCTTTCCTTACCAGACGAGAAAGATTCAAAAACGAGTTCTTAAGGAGAGTCCAACCTTGGGAAAAAATACAGCTTTCATGGGAGACCTTCCCTTACTATATTCAGTAATAATCTACGACATAATTTTTCCTTTGATATTGTGTTTTTTTTCTTCATTTTCGCTTATGGATTCTGCTCATGCTGCTTCACAGCGACCATACGAAGAATATATTGGTAGAATGTGTTACCTCACATATAAGACAAAAGAATACTGCGGCCATATATGGTGCCCGTCTAGATTCTTCAAGTGGAAGAATATTGCTCCAGAGTGTTCCAGGTCTGTTATCGACTATATAAATAAGTAGACCAGATATTTGATGTTGCTCTCCTGTTATCAAAGTATAGCTTTCGAGGATATATAGATGATCAGTTAGAAACTTGATGTTTATTCAGGCACTGAGCTTTACAGAGAGAGGTTGGTACGAGCACTTGCTCGAGAATTACAAGTTCCCCTGCTGGTTCTCGACAGCAGTGTTCTTGCCCCTTATGTGAGATTCTTATGAGTAATTTACGTATAACATGCCACTATATTTATTTCGGGGTTTTTTTTTTTTTTTTTTTTTTTTTGTGTGTGTTTATGCAACCTTTTGAATTCTGGATCAGGATTTTGCTGATGACTACAATGAAGATTCGGAATCAGATGGTGAAAACGCAGAAGCAGACGAGTCTACGACTGAGTCTGAAGGTGAGAATGAATCTGGTGCTCATAATGAGGAGGATTCTGAAGTGAAAACAGATGGGAGTGACAACGATGAAGCTTGTATCGAGGTTTCTGAGGAAGCTATCAAAAAAATTGTGCCAAAAATTGAGGAGTTCGAAAAGGTATGATTGTGTTTACTTTATTTGTATGACCACATGACTAGTTACTATGCATGACACAGAATGTTTTACCATGCCTGCAGTTTTGAATGCTGTTTCTTGATTTTACATGATTACTCTTCGCATTGTTCCCTTCTTGGACTCCCAATTAAATCAAGTTTAACAAATATCTGATATTGTGCTATCTGTCTAAATCATGGCAGTTAGTAGCAGAAGAACTACATGGTTCTGGTGAAGCTTGCGAAGCGGCAGCTGCTGAGCATTCTGGTAAAGTCAAGCGACCGGCAAAGAAAGGTAACCATCAATATGAAGGCTCTCGAGGGCATCTTCATTTCGGTTTGTGATATGAGTTTGATTTAGTAGCGTTTTATCCTATATGGTCATAACATTCTTGGTGTTGTTTTTCTCTCTTAGCCACTTGCTCTTTCAGACTGCTAATTTCTCTTTGTGCTCTCAATGTTTCGCTTTTACCTCATTTCTCTTTGTGTTTACATTGTTTGCAGGAGATCGAGTAAAATATATTGGGCCTTCTAGGAAGGGTGATGCAAAGCACAGGTCTCTTTTGATTGTTTGATTTGCAACATTCAATTAGCTCTGGACGTAATAAACTTCCATGGCATGGCAAAATTTATGCATGAAGGATAGTGGATGCCCTATGTTTCGTCTTCAACCAAAATTTATATATGTGTAGGCCATTATCTAGTGGACAAGGTGGAGAGGTCTATGAGGTGAGTGGGAACCGTGTTGCAGTCCTATTTGACAATGAGGGGGGTACAACATCAGAAGGAAGCGAGAAGAAACCTACAGAGGCCTCCCACAAGCTATATATGCACTGGATAGATGGTATATATACTTCATAACATTCTATATGGTTGATGTGTGATCGCTTTATATTTGGAAAATCACCCTGTATTTAGACAATTGACATCTTACGTAAATGTATCTAACTTATATATTCTTTGCGCAGTTGGAGAGCTAAAGCATGATTTGGATATGCAAGCAGAAGATGGCTACATTGCTATGGAGGCTTTAAATGAGGTATGTTTAGAAGCTACATTATATTTTCTTGTTGCCTTTCGGTTAAAATTGTACATCTTCCTTATATGTTAGTTCATATCAGATAATGTATCCTGCAGTAGACAGTAAGTGCATGTTATAACTAGTTTCTTTTGAAACTTAGGATTTATGGATTATTCAACATAAACTGCATTCTTGGGCTGGAAAGTTGTGATATCTCTGCATTAAAATATGAATTCTAAAGTAGCTTGATTTTAAGATGCATACACTTTTTCCAAGGAACAAACAAGAACCGGCCTTAGTTTAACATATTTCATTCAGAGGTTCTTGTTCGTTTAGTTCAAGTAAGTTGGTATTCTGAGAACTATAACCAAATTCCAAGACCACCACTGAATCTTTATAACAAATAAAAGGTTTCTACGCGTAGATTGAAAAATGCTTAGCTGTGCCTGCAGTTTTTGCTCTATTCTCCGGCTTATGAGCTTTCTGTACAGTGTCTTTTGCACTTGTGATAAGTATACTGGATTCATTCTGACTTTATTCCATTATATTCCTGTGCTTGAAGGTCTTGCAATCTACGCAACCACTTATCGTCTATTTTCCAGACTCGTCCCAGTGGTTGTCTAGAGCAGTACCTAAGTCAAAACGAAATGAGTTTGTAGACAAAGTTCAGGACATGTTTGATAAATTGTCAGGTCCTGTTGTCATGATCTGTGGACGGAACAAGACTGAAACAGGCTCAAAAGAGAGAGAGAAATTCGTAAGTGTTTTTCACGTCAGTTGTTCGTTGGCCATTTTTGTTATTATTGATCAGTAAATATATCATTTGTTTACTTTTTTGCTTGACTGTTTTTATTTATGAACAGACGATGATACTCCCAAACTTTGGCCGCCTTGCAAAACTGGTAAGTTAACAAAACATATATGTAACTTTGATGATAGAATCTGAGTATGTATGTATTGTGGTAGTTTCTTAAAACTTGTGGTCTTGTCGCACATCAACTATCTAGTTATTCAACTCTCGAATTTGAGTTTGTACTAGTCACGTTTGACACTTTTATTGGCTGCATGTACAAAAATCTGAATGTGGGCTTGCATGCTTTGCTTAACCATATTGATATCACAACAGTTCCGTTTGTTGGTCTCCATTGAATAGATCTCAACCTTTAGCTCTCCGAAAGTATATGTCATTGATGCCCTTGTGTCTTGCAGCCCCTTCCGTTGAAGCGTCTCACAGAGGGACTCACAGGTAGGAAGACATCAGAGGATAATGAGATATACAAGCTCTTCACTAATGTTATGAACCTACTTCCTCCTAAGGTATGCCTTATGTCTTTTGACAATTTTCTTACATGATATTGGATAATCAATGTGTTTTTCTTCATGCTTAAGTGAGACTGCATAGGCTGGTCAGAAATGATGTTTAATAAAATGTCTGCTAATTCCTCTTAGCTTAAGATATGAGGAGGAAGTAGAAAGTTACTTGCATATTTTGACTTTGATATTAAGAAATTATATACAAACTTCCTTCGAAGTCGTTTTGGAGAGAAGTTAAACTTCATCTGCGATCAATAGTCTTGCTTATCGATTTCACACTTGTTTTCTTCTCTTCTGTTCCTGGTTCAGGAAGAAGAGAACCTCGTAGTATTCAACAAACAACTTGGAGAAGATAGAAGGATTGTGATATCACGGAGCAATTTAAATGAGCTACTTAAGGTACTTAGATCTAGACTGAATTAGTTTTGTGATGTATTCATAAGCATTTTTAACATTTTGAGAACATCTTCCCAGGTGCTTGAAGAAAACGAGTTCGTATGCACAGACTTGTACCAAGTCAACACTGATGGTGTGATATTGACAAAGCAAAGTGTGTAACTCCTATGAAATACCTGGTTTATTATGTATGTGTTTACTCGTTATGTCTGAGCAATGTTGTTTTGTCTTAGTAGTGTTGTGTATAAACTTGCTGATTGAGAATATCATGCTTGACTTTACTACTATTTGTCATGTATGTCATTTTTTTTTTTTTGCTATAATGACTAAAACTGGTTTTAGTAGACAACTACGATAATTCTTTTACTTGCATGCATGTTTTAGTTCTTTCACATTCCCCTTGATCTGATGTCCTCTTTTTGGGTATGATTATAGCTAATAGCATGATTTATTTATTGAAATAGGATGCAGTTGTCTCTTATTTGATGCAATCATTTATCTTACCTATGTTGTGACCAAGAGAGCTCACAACTTTTTATTTTGTTTTTGCAGGAGCGGAGAAAGTTATTGGCTGGGCCAGAAACCACTATTTATCTTCTTGTCCTAGCCCATTGATTAAAGAAGACCGCCTGATTCTGCCTCGTGAAAGGTAATGGCACAGTTGTTGGTTAATCTTTAGGTCTATGATTTAACCTTTGTTTTGTTTTATCTTACTATTGTCTTCCCCTTTTAAAGCATTGAGATTTCAGTTAAAAGGTTGAAGGCACAGGAGGATATTTCTCGAAAGCCCTCACATAACTTGAAGGTTTTGTGTCTTCCCCCCTAAGGTGGTCTGACAAATGGATGCTTAATAATCAATTATATTAACATAGATTTATTGACTTTGCAGAATATTGCGAAGGATGAGTATGAAAGCAATTTTGTCTCTGCTGTGGTTGCTCCTGGAGAGATTGGGGTCAAGTTTGACGACATTGGTGCCCTTGAACATGTGAAGAAGGCACTGAATGAGTTGGTTATTCTTCCCATGAGAAGGCCAGAGCTTTTCACCCGTGGAAATCTCTTGCGGGTATCATACTTTGCTATATATATGTCATTATTTTCTTGCCTATGGACTTCGAGTTTCCTCGGCTGGGTTTTTATTGAAGGCGTGAGTCTTTCTTTCCAGCCATGTAGAGGCATATTGTTATTTGGTCCTCCTGGTACGGGCAAAACTCTACTTGCTAAGGCGCTTGCAACAGAAGCTGGGGCAAACTTCATTAGCATAACTGGGTCAACACTTACATCAAAGGTACATGGAACCTTAAATTATATGCTGCATGGTACTGTTACATCATAAGTTATCTCTTTGTAAACATTTTCATATTAATAAAGAGGGTATATAATGATTTCATAGAAAAATCTTACCATTCCGGTCACTGACCAAATGCTGTCAGTGGCTCAGTGCTGACCTTTGATTGATTCTGACCATGTTAACTTCGCCCATTGGTACACAGTGGTTTGGAGATGCAGAGAAGCTTACAAAAGCTTTGTTCTCCTTTGCAAGCAAACTAGCGCCTGTAATTATATTTGTCGATGAGGTGAGAAATTGTTTAGCTCTATTTTTATTCTGGCTGTTGCTTTTTAGCAGGAATACTATTGTGATTTTATATTTGGTTGTCGGATAGGTTGACAGTTTGTTAGGTGCTCGTGGTGGTGCTTTTGAGCACGAGGCAACCCGAAGAATGAGAAATGAGTTTATGGCAGCTTGGGATGGACTCAGATCAAAAGATAGCCAAAGGATTCTCATTCTTGGTGCCACCAACCGACCTTTTGATCTTGATGACGCTGTCATCCGAAGGCTACCAAGAAGGTAGAATCCTAGTTTAAGTTTTCAATTTCTCCTTCGGAACAATTGTGTCATTTTGATGATCCTTTGGGGCTTCTTTTTATAGGATATATGTCGATCTACCAGATGCGGAGAACAGGTTGAAAATTTTGAAGATCTTTCTGACTCCAGAGAATCTTGAAACTGGTTTTGAGTTTGATAAACTTGCAAAGGAAACCGAAGGATATTCAGGAAGCGATCTGAAGGTTCAGTCATTCAGGGTTTAATTCACAAGTTCCAGCAGTTGAAAATTATGACCTCTAAATGCTTTTCTTTTTTTACATTGCAGAATCTCTGCATTGCTGCTGCATACAGACCAGTTCAAGAATTACTACAAGAAGAAAACAAGGTATAGTATAGGACATGCATAAACCTGCAGGGTTATGTTTTTGTTCTGATATTCGTATTCACTTTATGCTTATGTAATGTCGAATCCTCAGGGTTCGGTGAGAAATGCAGCTCCTGATCTACGGCCTCTGAGTTTAGACGACTTCATTCAATCTAAAACTAAGGTATTGGATCAATGTCTTTGATTATATTTATTCTTGGGTTGTTCTTTACATCATCGAATTGCAGGTAAGTCCGTCCGTGGCATATGATGCAACAACGATGAACGAGTTGAGAAAATGGAACGAGCAGTATGGTGAAGGAGGAAGCCGGACTAAGTCTCCTTTTGGCTTCTAAGGCAGTTTTGTTAGATTCATTCTCTTTGAACAATAAAAACTCATTACAGGTTTATAAGTCACAATATTTATGTAATACTAGTTTCATTTCATTCAAGAGCAACTATTTGTTTACAAAAAACCTTTTAAATTAGTCTATGAAATGGGAAAAATAGCTAATTTACAGTCCCCATTTACTTTTAAATGTTTCTGGTTTCTCATCTATGATCCATCACAGTCGTGTACTACATAGTTAATTTGAATCACATAAATTATATTTTGGCAAAATCCTTAGGGAAATATTTTTGTATATATTATTAGTCAACAAAAAGACAGTGAGAGAAACAACAAGAATTAAATCTTTTTTTCTTTTTTGCCGTCGAAAAAAGAAAATACTTTTATTCTCATCACGCGCTCTTTAATTAATTTTCGCGGAGAATTATTTTAACGTCTACTCCACGCGCCATGGATGCGCGTGAGCTCTTAAAACACCAAAATGTATTTCTTCTGACTAAGAAAAGAACAGATTTAAATTGAAAATAGCCGTATCTGCTTAATTTCAATGGTGACGAAAACTTAAAAAGAGTAGAAAACTATAGTCTTGCACACACTCTTCCTCGGCTCATCTTCACAAGAGGCGATGTCGGATGTGGAAGCGTCAAAATCGGTGACGGTTGAGGAAATGGCGGAGAATGGAGATGCTGCGGCGGAGGCAACGATTGAGGAGCGATGGAGTCTTTACGAGGCGTACAACGAGTTACATGCTTTGGCGCAGGAATTGGAGACGCCATTTGAGGCACCGGCGGTGCTTGTGGTGGGACAGCAAACGGACGGTAAGAGCGCGCTTGTGGAAGCTCTTATGGGGTTTCAGTTTAACCATGTCGGCGGTGGAACTAAGACTCGCCGGCCAATTACTCTTCATATGAAATATGATCCTCAGTGTCAGTTCCCGCTTTGCCATCTCGGATCCGATGATGACCCTTCCATGGCTCTCCCCAAGTCTCTATCCCAAATTCAGGTGTTTTGTTTGTTATTACTTTCAATTGCTTGTTTCTGTCGAAATTCTGTGAGATTTTGACGAAGCAAAATGCTCGTGTTGACGAAATTTGTTATAGGCGTATATTGAAGCTGAGAACATGAGGCTGGAGCAAGAGCCATGCCCGTTCTCGGCTAAGGAGATTATTGTGAAAGTGCAGTATAAGTATTGTCCCAACCTTACCATCATTGATACACCTGGACTTATAGCTCCTGCACCAGGACCCAAAAACCGAGCACTACAGGTTGTTCTTTTTTCTGTGGCTTCAAGTCAATTCTGTGGCTAATTCCATGTTTTGGTTTTGCTTAATTTGAGTTGTGCTTTTTTCTTAGGTTCAAGCACGGGCGGTGGAAGCTCTAGTCCGAGCAAAGATGCAACACAAAGAGTTCATCATTTTATGCCTCGAAGATAGCAGTGACTGGAGTATCGCAACTACTCGAAGGATAGTGATGCAAGTATGAGACTTGAAGTAACTCTTTTGCATCTAACTTTGTCTTTGTTTTTCTGGTAAAGATTTGTTTTTTTCTTGTTCATGTAGGTTGATCCCGAGCTTTCTAGGACAATTGTTGTCTCCACAAAGCTTGACACCAAAATACCTCAATTCTCATGCTCATCTGACGTGGAAGTTTTCCTCTCACCTCCTGCAAGCGCACTTGACAGCTCCTTATTGGGAGATTCCCCTTTTTTCACGTCTGTACCTTCCGGAAGAGTTGGCTATGGACAGGATTCAGTATATAAGTCTAATGACGAGTTCAAACAGGTCTATGCTCTGCTGTCTGATTCCTGGATCTTTTATAGATTCTTAACTGTGTGCTGATTTTATTGCAGGCCGTTTCACTTAGAGAAATGGAAGACATTACATCATTAGAGAAGAAGTTGGGCCGTTTGTTGACAAAGCAGGAAAAGAATAGAATTGGTATCAGTAAATTGAGGTTGTTTCTAGAAGAATTACTATGGAAAAGGTATAACTGCTTTTTGCTCACTCTAATTTTCTAGCTTCTGTTTCCTCTTATAATTTACTTTGTTGTTAGTCTTGATGTCAATCTCTTTCCAGGTACAAAGAGAGTGTTCCATTGATTATTCCACTTTTAGGAAAGGAGTATCGCAGTACAATCAGAAAGCTGGATACAGTTAGCAAGGAACTGAGGTTGAAATTAGTTTTGTCCAAATAATGTCTAGTTGAGTTTAATGCAGTTAATATTCTGTTGTGATTTAAGGAAATCGACTTATTGGGTGGTCGAATTCTTTCCTTTCAATGCAGCTCTTTAGATGAAGCAAAACTCAAAGAGAGAGGCAGGACTTTCCATGATCTCTTTTTAACCAAGGTCTCTGAGAAGCGCAATTAGATTTTCAACATTTTTATTTAGAAGTTCATTTCATCAGTTCCTGGACTCTTGGAATGTTAGTTTTTGTATAGTTAGAGCAAGTTCATTTGGGAAACTACTCCAGTCTTTGTTTATTTACTATTGACACACAAAAATTGATGCCACATTTGATTATATCTAGGACTTGCTACTAGTTTAGAACGACTGTAATTATGTCGTGTTGATACCCTTAGGATTTATACATGCTGGTCTGCAAATACTTTTTGATTGACGTAAGAAGTACCTTTGTTAGTATTGACCAGTGTTGGGATTTCTCACCTGTTTTGTTTTTTATATCTCGAGCAGTTATCGCTGTTATTGAAAGGAACAGTTGTGGCCCCTCCAGATAAATTTGGTAATATTAGTGCTCTGTTCTCTACCAGTTATAATTTTTCTTGTTTGTGGCTATTGTTGAATTGGACTTTTGGATGATCGGTTTTGTTAAATGCATATTCTCAATTCACGTTGGTCACCACACTGCGATGATTATACACGGAATGATGTATGCTAATCAATCAAATATCATGAAACTTTGGTTACTTGCAGAAGCACATGGTATAACAGCTTTCTCTTTATGCTGGGTTGTTTGATAGTTAATAGTTTATCACAATGTTATTCCAGGTGAAACATTGCAAGATGAAAGGACGCAAGGAGGAGCTTTCGTTGGTACTGATGGTCTCCAGTTCCCACATAAGCTAATACCAGTAAGATTTTCTCTTGAATCAGATAATTGTTTACTTTGCAGAGCAAGCTGCTCATAGTCTTCAAAATACAGTTGTCTTGTCTGTGTACACAGATTAAATATGATGGAAGATCTATTTAACTGCATAAAACATACGTGCCAAAGAATATAATTGGAGAATGACGAAAATAGATACTCCATTGGACCTTAATTACAAGGGAACATAACCAATATTATTTACAGAATGCAGGGATGCGTCTTTACGGGGGTGCACAGTATCACCGTGCCATGGCTGAGTTCCGTTTTCTAGTTGGTGCTATCAAATGCCCCCCAATAACACGAGAGGAAATTGTAAATGCATGTGGAGTTGAAGATATTCATGATGGAACAAACTATTCCAGGTGTCATAGCATGACTGACATGCAATACAGTTCTGAAATTGTCTTTGCATCAGACCCATTTTCAGATTTTTAATCTGGCCTGCACTGTTTGTCACGTTTGCCATTTTACCTCTTATTTTCTTTTCTCTCACTTGCTTTTGTAGAACAGCTTGCGTTATAGCGGTTGCAAAAGCTCGTGACACGTTTGAACCGTTCCTTCATCAGGTGACAAAAAAAAATCTTCTATTAACTACTTCTTTCGTAATATGAAATACCGTTTTAATTAGTTTAATGATAGGGAGATGATATAGTGAGCTCTAACATTATATATTAGTATCATATTGCCATTCAGTTTTGAGATTTGCTTGAACTTTATGTGTGCTCAGAAGCTATGAAGTAAACATTTTCTGCTTACAGAAACTATGCTATTCACATGTTTCTGTTTGTTTTGTGTCGGTTCAGTTAGGAGCCAGGCTTCTACACATTCTCAAGAGATTGCTTCCGATTTCTGTATATCTTCTTCAGGTAGGCACTATTTTCTTTGGTTTGATGGTTCTCCTAATCATTTTTCTGTCCCAGCAGATTTCTTGATGTATGTTTTAATTTTTAATAATAGAAAGAAGGTGAATACTTAAGTGGGCATGAGGTGTTTCTCAAGCGGGTTGCTTCAGCTTTCAACAGTTTTGTGGAGTCCACAGAAAAATCATGTCGTGACAAGTAAATCTATTTCCAGCTCCTGCACTTGTCTGTTCGGAGTGATCATAAATTCTATTTTCCAGTGCCTCCAACCTCTCTTTGCTTTTTATATTGATTGCAGATGTATGGAGGACTTAGCTAGTACGACTCGCTATGTTACATGGTCTCTTCACAACAAGGTCGCTGATACGGCTTTATAACTCGGAATTAATTACGTTGAGTTTTGAGCTTAGCAAATTAATAATAGAAGGAAATCTGTTCTCATTAAGAATGCATGAAATTTCGTTCGAATTTTGGTATCTGTTTCTTAGTCGGTAGCTTTCTCTTCTCAATGTTTTGTAGAACCGAGCTGGTCTACGTCAATTCTTGGATTCATTTGGCGGAACAGAGCAACTGAATACATCAGTTAATCCCATAGGATTTAATCTCCCCCAAGAAGCACCAGGCGGCACAACAGACACAAAGTCAAGATCAGATGTTAAGCTAAGCCATCTCGCCTCAAACATCGATTCAGGTTCCAGTATCCAGACAACAGAAATGCGGTTGGCTGATCTTCTAGATAGCACATTGTGGAACCGCAAGCTTGCTCCTTCCTCAGAGAGAATTGTCTATGCGTTGGTTCAACAGATATTCCAGGGCATACGAGAATACTTTCTAGCCTCTGCTGAATTAAAGGTTTGCTCCTACATCGATTTTACTCACAACCTTGCTTTGAATAGATTGTATTTTAACTTGAACAGATTGTATGTTTTCAATTCATATATTGCTTTGTTCTGCAGTTCAACTGTTTTCTTCTAATGCCCATCGTTGATAAGTTACCTGCCCTTCTCCGGGAAGAGTTGGAAAACGCATTTGAAGATGATCTCGATAGTATTTTCGACATCACGAATCTCCGGCAGTCACTTGATCAAAAGAAACGGAGCACGGAGATCGAGCTCAGAAGGGTAACCAACTCAAACCCTGAAATTTTATACTTACATACATATATCTATAGAACTTACGTTAATTTGTCTCTGTTCATGTTTTGGATGCAGATAAAGAGGATAAAAGAGAAATTCAGAGTGATGAATCAAAAGCTAAATTCTCACGAATTAGCTCAAAATATAGAGGCACTCTCGTTGCAGCAGTAGTGTAGGTTATAAATAAATGAATAGTGAAATTTGAACTTGAAGACAACCATCTATAAAGTAAAATAAAGAGCCAGACCATCACTCATATTTAAAACAAACTCTTGATTTTAGATTATAACTAGGATTATACTCGTATTAAAACGCGGGATTTGATTATTTTGATTATTTTTTAAACCGTGTTTATTTAGGTTGTTTGATCCGTGTTGATATTTTGGAATATTGTTTACAAGATGTTATCTTAGAAGTCCGAAGTCCGAACCAAAATTGATCTGAATTAGATGAACCAAACATGGAAAAATACTCAAATGAGTCCTAAATTTATGTACCCAAATAAACGGAACTCAAACCCGAAATCGAAGAAAATCAATAACCAAATTTTGGTTTTTTCTAGTTTTTCTATTAAATCTTGTGTAGGACTCGATCTTAGTACTAGCCCATAACGATCTTTTTATATTGAATTTTTATATAAAAATTACTCAAATCCAAACTCGATCTATATCGAACCAAACTCTATACGAAAAGCATATTTGAATAAGTCTTAACCTAAAAATAACCAAAATACCGAATTGTATAAATTGTATCCGACAACATACCAAAATATGTCCTAAATTTATGTATCCGAGAAATCAAATCCAAACCCGTATCGGAATCGAATCAATAACTGATATAGTTTTATTAAATTTTAGCTTTTTAGAGTTTTTTCCATTAAATATTTATTAATTTTGAGTTTTTGTATAAAAATCTGTAACAAAACCTACCTTAAGCCAGTTTTTAAAAGTTGTTATGAACCTTAGGTTAATTTTATCTTATAGTTTATAACACAATCAAAATGAAAGTATCTCCTGTTCAAATATATAAGATTAGGATTATACCCACGATATAGCGTATGATTTGATTAATTTTCAATCATGTTAATTTTGGTTTTTAGACCCGTATTGAATTTTGAATTTTTTTTTCTAGATTTTGTTTAAGAGGTCCAAAATACAAACAAAAATCAACCCGAATTAAAGGAATCAAACCCGATAAAATATCCCAATGAGTTCTAAATCTATATATCTAAAAACCCGAACCAAATTCGAACCAGAACCAAATCAATAATCAAATTTTAGCTTTTTAGAGTTTTTGGATTAAATATTTTTCAATTTTGAATTTTTATATAAAAATATATGAATCCAAACTCTATCTATATTAAAACAAACAATGTCCAAAAAATAATACCCAAATAAGTTTTAAATCAAAAGAACAAAAATATCGAATTAAAGAAACCAAACTCGACAAAATACCATTATGAGTCCTAAATATATGTACCCGAGAAACCCAAATCTAAACTAGAACTGGATCAATAACTGAATTTGTACCCGATATATTTTATTGAATTCTAGCCTTTTAAATTTTTTCTATTAGTTATTTATTAATTCTAAATGTTTATATAAGAATTTATAACCAAACCCACCTTATTCCTATTTTTAAGGGTTGTTACAAATCATATGTTAATTTATCCTATAGTTTATAACACGCTCAAAATGAAAGTGACTCCCGCTTTAATATATAAGATTAAAAACATATTATAAATCTTAAATCACAATTTAATGGATACACTAGGATTATACCCACGCTAAAGTATGAGATTTGATTATTTCTTCAACACGTATTCATTTGGTTCTTAGATCGAAACTATAGAAATAAAAATAACTGAATAAGTGTTATACCAAAAGAGCCGAAAATCAAATTAGAAGAAACAAACCCGAAAAAATACCATAATGAGTGCTAAATCTATGTATTCGGAAAACCAAACCCAAACCTAAACCGGAATCGAATCAAAAACCAAATTTGTACCCGATATATTTTAATTTAATTTTAATATATTTTGAGTTTTTTCTAATTAATTTTTGTTAATTTTAAATTTTTATATAATAGTTTATAACTAAACTCACCTAAGCTTATTTTTAAGGGTAGTTATGAACTATATGTTAAATTTATCCTAAAGTTTATAACACGGCCAAAATAAAAGTGTCTTTTGCTTTAATATATAAAATATACTAATTTAATATTTAAATTAAAATTGATATCACGATTATAAATATAATATGAAAACACACCTCTTATAATTTTGAAATTAAAAAAAAAAAGTAATTATAGATTCTCTAATTTTATATCATAAAACAAAACTAAAAATTAAAAAAATGTCTAATAATTTGTGAATTTAGTATTTATAAATAAATATGTAATTGCAAGGGGTCTTTAGTCTAGTGGTATGTGGTAAGTTCACTAAAGGCAGACGCACTTGCACTTACAAGAATCAAATCTCGCCACCTATATTTTGCAGAAACTTGGCTAATGGGCATACCTCTAGCACATTATGGGTAGGCACATAATGTATGCGCTGAGACTCGATCCCTGGATGTACAAGTGCACCTGCTTTTAGTAGATTTACCACCTGCCACTAGGCTAAATACCACTTGCAAATATATAATAACTTAAATCTAAATTTGTAAACAATAAAGAATGAGAAAAAGTTACTAAAATTTAGGTTTTTTTTGTCAACATTGGACCATAACTGGCCGGTTTATTAGCCAAGTTTCTACATAATATAGGCAGTGGAACTCGATGCCTATTTGTGTGATGGTATGTGTCCTTAGTAGACTTACCGCCTGCCACTAGACTAAAGTCACTTCAGAGTTACTAAAATTTAGTTTAATTTAGAAATTAAAGAAAATTTGTGAGTTTTTGCATTAAACTCATTTTAATTTATGAAAAATTAAATAAAAACATTAAAATTAAATTCTCTAAAACAATTGTTATGGAATTGATATCAAACTAAATTTTTAAATATATGTAGACTATTAGCAGAAATAATAACGATAAGTTTTTTACTATTTACATGAGCATCACATATAGTGAAGATGAAAATTTCTAATGAATCAAAATTTTAATTTGTAAGGTTAAATATTTTAATATGTTTAAATGTATTTTATTAAATGTCGTATTTTTTGTTTATGCAAATGTTGATAATATCTTTTCATATTCCTCTATTCAATATGTATAAGAAAATAATTCCATACTTAATAAAAATTAAATTAAATTACCCCAAGTAATGATAAACTAACCCTTTAAATAGTCTTTAATCAAAAAACAAATTACATTGTCTTTAATTAACAAATTACCTCTTATTAAAATTTTACCTTCTCAAATTTTCACCAAGTCAATATGGAAACTTATCATTTTTTTTCCAATTTGAAGGTGGTCAAAATTCTCAATATGTCATTATAAAGCTTTTGCAATTTTGGAAAGCCTATAATATCAAAAAAGTGGAGAGTTCATAACATGGATGTCAACATGTTGCTCCTTATTGAATATATATAATTTCTATAGTTTACGTATGTAAACTACTCATTTTTACATACTTTCTGGTCATTCTTGCCTTCAAATCCCAGCGGAATGGTGGGTCTTTGAGTAATATATTAAAAAGAAAAATATGAATTTTTTTTGTAAAACAGTCGACCACGATCAGCGACTACGATCAAGTATTTGGTTTTATGTTTGTTTGTCAGTCGTTGCGACCATCGCTATGTTGTTCGTTTCACAGTCACAGTGACTATCGACTCCTTTGTAAAAAAAATATTATTGATAAAAAAAATTTATAAATTTTTTGTATATTCATAAATTTTAAAAAAATTTGTATATTAATCTAAAGTATAAAATACTGATGTTTATTTAGCAGAAAAATAAACAAATTCTATTAAAAAAATAAGTAAAAATATTACTATATTTATATATTAGTGATCAAATTATATTTATAAACAGCCAAAATCAAACCTCTTTTCTCTCGATGATAGAGAGGAAGAGTAAACCCACTGAAACTTGAATTGCTGTCAGTTAAATTACCTGATTAATCCTTCCACAAAAACTGATCAAAATTCTCTTGTACTTCTCAATCTTTACCCAAAACTCATACTTCACTTGATAAACAAGAAGAACCCACACTTGCTGAAACTCCCTTCATACACTACCAATTCACATTGAAGACTCATATATATATAAGGATCATAGAGGATCGGTTACATGCAACAGTGTTCAACAAGTCTTCGGCCAATAAAATCATCTCTCTTATCAAAGGATCACACAATAACTACTTGACCTAATTTTCCTTACAATGGAGACAACACTACAAGAAGCTTTTGACTCTCTTAATATTGAAGAAGAACCAGTAGATCTACCACGATCTGGTAATTACAATAACATG